>APFE030547368.1:61988-76364 GCA_000404065.3 Pinus taeda
AGGTTGGACTCTTGTGGGAGAAAGTTTCATTGTATATTGTACATCTATCTTTGCAATTTCAAGAGGAAGAAGGCCAGGGTTTTGCAGACATCCTTGTGGATTCATGTGGATTGTAGTGTTGATGGTGTGTTCTCTACATGTTATTGTAAGTTTGCTTATGTATTCAACATCTCTCTTTTGCTTCTATTTGGACAGATGAAGTGGTAAAGTTTGAATACATGCTTTGACATGCTCAGCTTTTTAGTTTGTTCAAAATTTATGTTTTCTACTGTTTAGAGAGGACTCAAATGGTAGTTTGCCCTCTCTAGCTCCTTCTTTATCATCCTTGATCATCCATCTCAGATTAAGGCATCAGCGCTCACTCCTACCTTGCCCCAAAGATCCCCCTGCAAAAACTGTGCTCAATCCCCGCACCCTGAATTGCACTCCCTCCAATTGCCACCAAAAACCAAAAATCTTTAAATCAACCCCCCTTATCAATTTACTAGCCTAAAATCTTTATTCCTAATTGGTCAGCTTATCATATTGAAAGATCTACCGAACCTGACCCGAGAGAGCCTTCTCATACCTCGTAGGGCTAGCTACGAGGTGAAATGGTTTGATGTAGCCTTGAGAGTTTATCTATCTCAGCCTAGGTGAATTCCAAGCGCTAACAGACTAAATGTTCAAAGCAACCATACATTGATGACAATATCATTTTCAATAACAATTACAAATTCTACCTGTACGTCAAAGAACTAGGTAGATCAAAGAGTTAATATTCCAAGATAAGGGTGATATATAAAGACATTGTCACATTACTTGAACACAACTTAACAAAGCTCAACATATAAAGAAGTGCAAGAAACCAAAATATTTTTATGTAGCACATGATTTATTACACCCTTAGATTGACCCACGAGACCATCTCATATAGCAAATGTAACCAACTCCATTGAAGTGGGGAAGACAAGGACAACATAGATTGGTGAGAAAGCATAATTATTTCCTTAATTTCTATCTTGTTATATGCATTAATTCTTTTATTTATTATAACCAATATATTAGTCGAATGCTTAATTGACTCGATGGTTGACCCCTTGATTGACCTTCTAGTTGAATCTTCTAGACAACTACTCACTATCAACTAACTTTCTCCAAAATATCTAAAGGCGTGATAAACTAGCAAAGTGTGTTGTTCTAATGCCCCGCTCCCCCTCCCCCACCTCCCACCCAATTATCACAATGCTCTAGATATTCATGATGTCAAAAAATTGTTGCATGCCCTTACCATAATTGGAATGTCCTAAAGTGCAAGTAAATTCCAAAGTTTCATCAACTTATCTTCTAATAAAGACTTCACAAATATATCAACAGCCTAATAATTTGTTCTCTACTAAACAATACTTACAATATTTTATTGTAAAAAGTATCTCAAATAACGAACACGAAGCTCCCCATGCTTCGTTTTACTATGTGTAATAGGATTTTTGACAACCTATATCACACATTCATTATCATAATATAGCATAGCCATTGTCTTGACTAGAAATCCAAGTTAACTCATGAAATGTCAAATCCATATGCCTTCTTTGCCAATATGTCTTGCACCATGATATCATTCCTATATGGTTGACAAAGAAACTACCTTATACTTCTTACAAGACAAGGCAATGGGTTTGGATCCAAGTCGAAACACATATTGATATATCAACTTCTATCATTTCCTTGATATGTCAACTTCTATCATTTCCATCTCTACACGAATCCAAGTCAATGTAACCAACTAACTAGTTTCCTTTAGCACTGCAATATTTTATACCAATATTAAAGGTTCCTTTGATACAATGAACAATTTGAACATTGCCATAACACCATATCATGCAACAAAATTACAAAATATTTATGTCATATAGACATACCCATTCATAGATATGAAAAAATGCAATAGATGGGTAAAACATGGAAATGAAAAGCTCAATAATAGATGAGCATAGAAAGGGGAAAGGGAAACAACCATGTGCGTAAAATGGTAATCACAAACTAAACTTAAGAATTGAGCAATGGTTAAGAATTGTCTAATGATCGATGCAACCTCCTCCATACACAAGAATCGTAACATGATTGGTGAATATTTACCAATGGGGTACCATCAATACAATTTACAATTTATATCCATGTACATCTCTAGAGAAAATATCCTATTTCTTTCTTTTTTTAACCACTTCTTAATAATGTTTGTCAACTAATCAAACTTTTTTAGCTTCATTCCTCAATTATAAAAAAACTTATCAATGGAGTGTATTTTTCCAAGGTATAGCATGTAATTTCCAACATGTTAATAGATGTTATGTAATACATTTTGTTACTTTCAATCCCATAATTTAATTCTTGTATACATTACTTGATGCAATGTTAATTAAGAAGATTATTCAAGCTCATGAGAAATTGGAAAAATGGACCATGATGAGTGATTTAATAACTAAACACTTAATGAAGCTAATTTCAAAAGAAAAACAATCTATCACGAGCAATCATCAAATAGGTACCCACTACAACATACAACAATACTTGATCTACATATCCCAACAATTACTAAATAACTCAATCAAACTCAATTCAATAAGTACACAAAGTGAATCTCAATCGATCAAGCAACTATACATCTTGAGTTGGAAACTTGGCAAAACATCAATAGCATCAACCAATAACATTCCCCTCTTAAACATAATTGAGGAGAAACAATTCACAAAACAATACAACTAGTTGTTACTCATTCAACTCAAACCTTGGTCAGAGATTCCAAAGGATCGACAACAAGAAAGAGGAGAATTGTATTGATGTATAAATTATGACACACATTTATGAGAAGATCTCAAACACCTATTCAAATGTTGCCACTACCATTCATCAATCTAATGTCCCTAGTAATTAACCAAAATTTTAGCTCTCATGTCTCTTCTACAAAGATTTGTATTGCCACCCATCCAAGAATGTTGATTCAGACACATTCCTTCAATGTTGATATGGTGAATAATTTGTTTCTAATGATACAAGTTGCAAGTTTGATTTCCTCAAAAAATGTTCAAGACAACCCTTCACATCAACAACAATTTCAAATTATGCAGGGTGGTGTCTAAGGACACCATTACAATTGAAGGAAAAGCAAGCACACTCAACATACAAAGAAGTGTATGATGATAATAATAATAATTAATAAATAAATAAATTCCACGCACAACACATGATTTATTACACCCTTAGACCAACCCATAAGGCCATCTTATATGGCATTAAGATGTAACCAACTCCACTGGAATGAGGAAGACAAGGTCCATATAGATTGGTGAGGGATCAAAACAATTTCCTTAATTTATATTTAATAATAATAATCAATCAATCAAATTATGTTAGCTTGAATAACCTTCATAACATTCACGGCATCAAGTAATGTTCACAAATTTCCCATTTTAAATAACCTTATTGTTAATAGTAATCAATCAATCAATCATAAACAATCATCAAACAAGTACCCATTGCAACACACAACAATACTCAATTTACATACATAATAATCATTGAATAACTCAATTGAACTCAATTCAATCAATCCAAACAATGAATCTTAGTTGACCAAATGACTAGACATTTCAAGTTGGGTTTCATCACAAAAAAAAAAAAAAAAAATAATAAATAAATAAAATATTAACATCAACCCATAGCATCCCAATCATTAAACACAATTAGGGAAGAAACACAACAACCCATAAAAACAATACAACTAATAAATAAAAGCACCATCCAAAGGATTGACAACAAGAAAGAGGAGAATTGTATTGTTGTATAATTGATGTTGTGCATTTGCAAGAAGATCTCAAACACATACTCAAATGTTGTTGTGAGCATTCATCAATCTAACCACAATATGCCCTGGCAATAAATCAAAATTTAATCTCTCCCGTCTTTTCTACAAAGACCCATGTTGCCACCATTCCAAGAATGTTGATTCTAGACACATTCCTCTAATGTTGATATGGTGAAGAGTTTTGTTCCTACTAATAAAGGGTGCAACGATTATTTCCTCCTTAACTAAATGTTAAAGATAACAACCAACAATTTCATAGTATGACGATAGATCAAAGAATTAAATAGATCAAAAAGTTAATGTTCCAAGATATGGGTGGGGTCTAAAGATACCATTACAACACTTAAGCACAACCAACATAGCTCAACATACAAGGAAGTGTAAGAAACCTAAAAAATTCCATACACAACACATGATTTATTAGATCCTTAGACTACCCAATAAGGCAACCTTATATAGCACCAAGATGTGATCATTGACACACACACACACACATCCCAACTTGTGTACCCTACAAAGATTTGCAATGCCTTGGCTGAGACTATAGTCTTCTATGGATTGCCCATAAAATCATAATTATAATGACAATAATAAGTAGTGGTCCCGCCAGGGGAGTATTGCACTTGAGTATATATTGGGTTGATGATGATATTATTTATGTCAGTGATGACATATGTATTGAGTGGTGCAATAAGGGTTTTTTTTGTGACAAATGAACACAAGGTATATATGTATAGTTTGCAAGTGATATGAAGTGTTGCAGACATATGAAATATGGTTGTCTAATTAAGTGGTTTAAATAACCAAGAGCACAATGTAAACATTGATAGCAAAATATTCAAGCACAAACTATAGTGTAAAACACATGTAAGGTGGCCAACATTTATGGAATGTCATGGAGAGAGAGCATGAAGGGAACTAGGGAAAATTTAGATTGTGGAAGCTTGATGAGTTTTCTTGAGGTAGAGCGGAACTGGTGAGCACCATACTTTTGTTTGCAACTAATTCGTGGTTTTAAAAATAGTTCAATTTGCTACCTTTTGCTAAAGGAAGGAACAATAATGTTGAGGAGGTAAACTATTGTGTATTTATGCATTTTTTGAAAGTATTGTTGGTTATTTCTTGCGTATTTTCAAGTCTTTTTCTTTGCTCTAAAATAGGAGTGTTATTATTCATTTTTCTCATACCCAACTTTGCAAGTGAACCCATCTCCCTTACTGATCCAGGTGGCTCCAGAGACACACACAGGACAAAGAGGGTTTATAGAAGCTCAAAAATAAAAGTGATCAGAATGCTTTTGAACTAGGATCATTGGGTAGACCTTATCGTCCTGATCGCAATGGTGCGGACGGTTCGTCAATCCGAACTTGTATGAGGGAGAACGAGCCAACCAAATTTCTGGTCAAAGTTGGGCTATGGGCCAAGTTTAAGTGTCCTACAATTTGAACGACCCCGAGGCATGAAACCTAGCTCCCAAAGGTGGTCGAAATTGTTGCCTCTTTAATTTGTCTAACAAGCCTTATGTTAGACAAAATTGAAAAATGGCTATTATTGATTAATAAAATAAATAATATATATATATATATATATATTATATATTATAATATATATATATTATATATATTATTATATATATATTTATATATATATAATATATATATATAATATATATATATATATATATATATATTGAGGTGGCAGGCCACCACCCCCGCCACCCCCAAAAAGATATATTATATTTATTTACAAAATTTTTGGGTCGACAGGCTGTGAACCCCGTTGCGCCCGCCCTCCCCCCCCCCCCTACCCCCCCCCCCCCCCCCCCCCCCCAACTTTCATGCCAAAATTAATATAAAAAAAAGGTTGATGGGCCATAACCCTCGTCGACCTCCCTCAACCAATATACATTAAATATAGCAGTACATGGGGTGGGCGGGCCACCTCCGGTGGACCCGGCCCACACCCAACCCTTAACATGCCATCACATTAAAAGAAACTGGTGGGAGTTGAACCCACGACCGGTGAGAGGGCCAGCCTCATCCACGTGGCGGCCCCATGGTGCAACCAAAACATTGCCTCACCCCAATGTAACAACTCATGCCATTAATACAAACGACGCTCCAAACATTAATGTGCAACCAATTCAAAACAGTGCACCTGCGGGAGTTAAGGGGCGGGCCGCCCAATGTAGATCCGACCCTACCTAATAAAAAATAATATATGTTAGCTCGGGAGGGGTGGGATTTGATCCCCGACCCCTCCTCAACAAATTTCCTTATTTACCAATTTGCCAAACAGATTCTTTGGGATATCCGCCCAAAAATTTACATACACCTTCATTTCACTAGTGCGCCCAAGTAGGAATGGAGGAACTAGGAGCAGGTATGGAAACCGAGACACAATTTTTTTAATTAATTTATTGTAGGTGGAACCATGATCGAGCAAAATTTCTAGGAGGGTGAAATTTTTGTAGTGTCCAAATTGGACAAAATTTACATCGATCTTACACCTCTTAGCGACACGAACCCAATGGCGCACTCAGTTTCCTGATCTGAGTAGCCGATTTGCATAGGACCCAGAGGAGGGAATCTTTAAGGAATCTAGGGGGAATCTAAAAGCTTCCTTAAGCCCCAGATTTCCACTTTCTCAGAATTCAGAAATTTGACAGTTGATTTTGCACTATTCGCACCACAAATCTGATGGTGCATTCAGATTTTCCACTTGTTCATTTCATTTTTTGGCCACTTTTCTAAGTGGAGTGCAGGTGTCAACATTCAACGTGCGAGTAGTCATTCCGTGAGATTTGATGCTGCGATATTGATGGTATGGCCAGCTTCAGTAGTGTGACATCCTCTTCTTCAAATAGCCTCTGGATGTGAGGTATATGCAATGTGTTCATGTGCTTCTTTTTCCTGTGCATTGGGCTGTACAAATCCCTGTTTGATGTTTGATGTGGGATCTTGTTTCTTACTTGTTTTCATGATTCATGCTTGATGTGAAGCAGAATCATTTGCGAGATGTACTTGTTGTCATGATTCATCATGTTTTATTTGAGATCGCTCTGTCATCATGTTGATGGGATGCTCATGTTGTCGTCATGTATGTTTGCATTGATATCCCTTTTATGCCATGTTGGCGGGATGCTCATCGTGCATGAGTTTGTGTCATACTGATAGGAGTCCTTTTTTATTGAGAGTTCCTATAGTGGAACATCTCTTGGAGCCACTCCTGCGTGAGGGAATTTTCCTTGTATGGTAGCGACATCACCTCTTATGTACATCATCACTATTGACAACACTTAATGCAGCGACCTACACCATCTTAACACCGGGGCTCGGAAACGTAGTCCCTCTTGGACGAACTTCGTTATCAACAACTTATGTTTTCATGTGTTTATGAATGTCATGTTCCTCTTCTTTACAACATGTGCATGTATTCATTTATTTTCTTTTAAAAATGCAATTTAACACATCACGGAAGTAAAAGGTCTTGGAAGGGTCTTCTGTCACACCCGGACCTGGATCAAGTGGTATCGGAGCGGTCTTTGCGTTGATGTGAATTGCAAGCATGAACAATGGAACGTGCAATGATAGAGGATGAAAAAGCGATGTACGAGACCATGCTCAAAATTTCCAAAAGGGTGGAAATAATGTATGAAACTCTATAGAAAGAGACAGAGGAAAAGGAGCGATTGCAGCTTTATTTGCAAGCCACGAAAGAGGCCCTAGGAGAACTGAAGTGCAACAACCAAAATCTTCAAACAGAGAACGTTGAATTGAAGATGCATCTACATGAAGAGAAATAGGAGAAACAAAGTTTGCTACGACAGCTGCAAGCTAACGATGGGGCCTTGGAAAAGCTACAGTGTGACCCATGTGAGGTAAAAAGTAATTCTCTGAATTCATGTATGTGTCCTGATGATGATTTCGTTGTTCTTGAAAATCATACCACAGGGATTGGCTCCAAACTATTGAAGACAATGGGGTATGAAGGAAAAGGCTTGGGCGCTAATGGCCAAGGCATTGCCAAGCCCATCAAAGTAGAAGAATTACCTTATTGAACAGGATTGGGGTATGTCACGAAAGAAGTTGGGGAATGCCCCGAAACAACAAGCGAACCACCAACAATAGATGATGAGAAGCCCTCATCAGTTCTTTCCAAATCGACAGAGGAGGTAAAAGATGGTGATTTCCTTTCAATTTCATCTTCACATAGTATTATTTCTGTTGGAAATGTGGAGATCCCAATTACAGGGACAAACATGAGGCTTCTTACCAGGACGAGGCACGAGGAGGAAAAAGAACTTGGTGTTAATAACCAAGGCATAACTCAACTATTGGAGGTTGTGCAGAGACCTCAATTTGCAAGCTTGAGATACACCGAAGGAGAATGCTCGAAGGTGTCATATTCTTCCAAGATGTCGTTGAAATCGTCGAGGAAAGAGAATGATGGGAACACGTCCCCATCATCCCATGGCAGTTTCAATTGCAGGGAAGGAGCTGAGGCAAGCTCTCATCGCCATACTTACACCAGAGATAGTAAGGAAAGGTATAACCACTCTTGACATTCAAATGTTCATTTCAATTATAACCATGTTGTTAATGATGAGCGTAAAACATGGCATAAAAAAACATGTACCTTTTGTGGGTTAGATAACCATACATTTTCTAAGTGTTGGAAAATAATGGCAGCACACAAAAGGGTGAGGCATGAAAGACCCTCTCAATAGCAGGTAAAGAAACATGTTAAGCAGATCTGAAGGAAGAAGACCTATTTCAGTTATTGCGACAGAAGTGGCCATCAAATAGCCACATGTTGAAGGCTCCATCTAGAGCAGTGCCTTAAAGACAAAGTGTCGATACATGAACCAAGTTAAGTAGTTGTTCGACCATCGAATGCGCCACAAGGAGGTGACTCATTCACGCTGATAAGTGCGAAATGGTTTCTAGATATGTTAGTGTTTCATGGTCGTGTTTTTGTAAATCATTATTGGATTTTAAAATGCAAGAGTGATGATGTGTTTTCCATCACTTGTTCAACAACAATGATGTCTGGTATTACTTTGTGTTGCATGATAAACTGTGAAAGTGATGTCGTGTTTCCATCACTTGTCAAAGCAAAAATAGTGTTTTGCCTTATCTTTGTAAATCATGTGTTGTAGTGATGATGTGTTTTCCATCATTTGTTGAAGCAACAATGATATGTTGGCCTTATGTTCATAGTTGGGGTATTGTTTCCATTTTGATGTAAACTTGAATGCCGAGTATGTGTTATAAACTCGTGGTAAGTATGGGATGCTTGGGTCATTAGTTGGTCATGAAAGTCAAGCATGTAATTTGAAAAACAATGTACTACAGGTTGCAAAGGTTGTAGGTGTCGGCTCATCGCTTAAGGCTCCGAAGAACAAAGGCGAAGGAGATGGAAACTAGACCTTTCAAGACACTTATGATGTAGATAAGGTAGAGAAAAGTTGCATATTGTTTTTCATGCTTTTGGAGGACCAAAAGCTCCTTAGTGAGGAGGATTAATCGAGGTGGCTCCAGAGACACACACAGAACAAAGAGGGTTTATGGAAGCTCAAAAATCAAAGTGACCAGATGATCCAAAATGGATTTGGGATAGACTTCTAAGTCTAAGTGCTCCTCACTGAGGAAAATGAAAGTCTAAGTATGCTTCTATAAATAGTCCCATTGCGTATATCTTTTCATTCTGGATCTACTACAACTTGAATGGGCTAAAACGGACCTCGGATGCAGAAGTTATCACAGAAAGAAGATTGTCTTTGTCCTTTGAAAAAGGAGGCATTTCTCCTAAAAATTGGCCTAAAAGGCTTTATAAAGGACAATCGCATCAGAAGGGTTGAGCGGATGCGGAAGGAACCTCCAACTCCAACCTCCAACTTATCGCATTGGAGGTAGGCCTTCGCCCGATGTCAGGACCCCAGTCAGGGCGATGAAGCGATTGCGGTGATTGACATCGGCATATGCAAATAATATAAGGAAAGACTCCTCAGCCGTAGCAAATGCAATATGCAATAAACTGATCTACGACATGCCATCTCAGCCGTCGGATCGAAAAAGAGATCAACGAACAGGATTTAATCGGCGGTCGGGAGATCGGTGATCCCTGAAATAGAGGGCCAATGTGATAGCGATATGCGATGCGATATGGAACGTCCGATCGGGGATTAGATCAACGGTCCAGATTTAATCAGCGATCCCCGATAATAGGGCCAATACGATTGCGATAGCGATAAGTGATAAAAGCCCGGACCCGACGGGATTATAAACTCGATTCTATAATTTTTGAAGTCTATGAATTCAAATTTTTCAATGTATTCTCGTGTATTTGGTGTTTTGGCCAATCCACCTATCCGATGCGGTATGCAACTAATGGCGGACTAGATAGGGTTTATAGGGGCGATTTAATGGAATTTGAAGTCCGGATTTCACGCCCAATAGTGTATTTTTTCAGAAAATCTCTGTGTATTGGAATTTTTGTCCATTTTCGGGTTTTTCCGTGGAAAAAGGCCCCGATCCCTTTGTAACAGCTCCTGATCACTGTGCCACGCTGCACGCGGGCATTTTGTGGACAATGATGCATTTGGCAACATGCAAAGCCATAGAGCCAGATGGTCAGTCGAAGAGACAGAGAGCAGAGAAGCCGCAGAGGGCTGATTACATGCAGAGAAACGGCTAGGGAAGCCACAAAGCCTCAAAGGAGTGAGAGAGCTCAATTGACAAGGTTGCTAAAGATTGTTGTAGCTAACGTGCAGAGAGTTGAAGATTGCTGAAGGAGAGCTATTAGCTGAGAGAGAGTGAAAATCCAGCGAGCACGATTGACTGGCAGCAAAGCTACTAAAGGTCGTTTGTAGGTTGAAAAAGGTTGCTTGGAGGTCGAGCGAACCATTGATGCATGTAGAGGTCGAGAGAGAGCTCAGAGAAGCCAGAGCCAGAAAGCCGAGAGCTTCAGAGCCAGGGATGAGAAAGTGTTCTAAGCCCATTGTTCTATGTAAACCAGTGGAGTTGAGCGTGGAGCTTGTAAAAGATCTACTGCCATAATCCAAGAGAGCCTAGTCGAGTTGACTACAGCTCAAGGAGACGTAGCCCAAGAGTTTTGGGTGAACTCCAAATTAATATTGTTGTTATGTGTGTTGTTTTATTGTTGCATCTTGTTGTTATGCGTGTGTTGCTTATTTGTTGCTTTACTTACTCTCATATGTATTTTATACAAGCATAAGCAAGTGAACTTACAACACATGACGATTTTAAAACAAATATAAGAATACAACTATGTTCAAGCACATTATTAATTTTACATTGGTTAATCAATAAATCTTGGGAATATTTAAGCTTTGGAAGTGGGAGAGGTACTTGTAAGCTCACAAGAAGCCTATAACGCCCCATTTTCAGATCAGGTGGTATTGGAGCTTGAGATTGATTAAACCCACCTTCAAGAAGGTGATACCAAAGCTGACTATACCAGAGCAAGTGGTGTCAGATCAGAATGCTTGATTGACAGAGCAAAGATTGCTTGTCTAAAAGGTGTTTAAACAGTCAGAGGTTGATTGTATACTTGTTTGCAGACTAACTATTGTTTGAGTTGCAGAGGTGAAGGGAAAGCTATTGATGGCTCAGTCCAGGAAGGACAAGGAGGAAGAAGGGCTGAAGGCATTCTTCTATCCCAAAGGACCTCAAAGAAATCCTTGAAGCACAAGAGGTTTGTTGCAAAAGGTTGCTTAAATAAGCTCTTTATTAATCTTGTTTGAAGTTCTTTTGTTCATTGGCATAATGACAACTTCTATAAGTGTATCCTAAAATTCCTCCTTCATCACGAGACTCTTTGATGGAGACATGAAGCAAGACTTGTTCATCATGATGGACAAGGTGAGAGAAATGTATGAGGATGGAAGGAAGAGCAGCATACTTAGAGAGCAATTGAATTCCATGAAGGAAGAGAAGCAGTTGCTTTCTAAAAAATTGCAGGAAATGCATAGGCAACTTCATATTGCAAATATGAACCTGAAAAGGATGCATGAGTTGGAGTCACAACTCTTTGTTGCCAAAGAAGCCTTAGTCAAGTATCAGCTTGAAGAAGAGGTAAACAATTCATGTTTGTCTTCAAATTCTTCTAAGAATGCTTGTATTGGTTCTTTTGAAAAGCATACCAGAGGCATAGGTTCCAAGCTAATGTCCAAGATGGGCTATGAAGGAAAGGGCTTGGGCAAACATGCACAAGGTATTGCTGAGCCAATAATAGTTGAAGAAAGGCCTAAGTATTTTGGTATTGGCTATGGATAGTCTTATGGAAAAAGTTCCAAAGCTGCCATGAAGGCCATTGAAACAACTCCAAGAAGGATTTGCATTGAATATTTTCTACCTCAAGAGTGTGAAGATAATATTTAGGAGGAATACAATAGCTTGAAACATCATTTGCAGGATGCAGGTGTTCAGAAGCACACACTTGAACTAGAGAGTTGTGGAAACTCTGAAAGCCTTGAAGAGATTGATGGTGCTCCAAAGGGAGCCACTTCTTCATTTGCTTCACCTCCTCATGAAGGCAACAAAGGTGAAAGAGAAAGGTATAAATCTAGTTCTAATCATCTTCCTTTTGATTTTGCAAAGCATGATAAATTTCCACATAGATATGGGAAAATAATTGCATGTTCCTTTTGTGATTTGGATAACCATAATGTTTCTAGATGTTGGAAGAGAATGGCCTCATACAGGAAACTTTTGAAGGAAAAGAAGCAATAAATATCCGAATTGGATCCATAAAGAATGATTAACAGAGCCATGGTTGTACCAGGTTGAGACAGACTTCAAAGAATTTAAAACAACCATGTTTTATTGTAGATTTGAAGCATAGAAGCAACCATTTTATGTTTTTTAGGGTCAATAGTCACCAGTGACTTAAGTGAAGAAAACCCATGATCAATATGATGTGGAGTCCAAAGACTTGCTTCACAGTGAGCTCGATTGGTTCCACCCCCCTTACTTTGAACCTAAGAATTCGAACCACATCCACCTTGTGGCCATTACATTACCACACAATGTTTCAGTAAGGGGGCATCCACTTTTCAAGGTTGAGAAGAAGCAATTTTTCCCAAACCTCATGTCACATCTAGTCATGTCAACTCTAATACCACTATTATTCCCCATGTTGAATAACTTATAGAGTCCCATATCACTCAATATCACCCTAGGGATGACCCACCTAATCATCCCTCCATCTTACATCAACAACCCAGTCCCTTTAACATTGTTGTTGTTT
Organism: Pinus taeda; assembly: GCA_000404065.3. NCBI lineage: Eukaryota > Viridiplantae > Streptophyta > Pinopsida > Pinales > Pinaceae > Pinus > Pinus taeda. The sequence goes on from APFE030547368.1 coordinate 75,106, forward strand.
AATGACTGTGTTGTCTAAGTGAGCTTCATTTCATCATATCCGAAGCCGCTCTTTGGTATAATGACATCATGTATGTGAACCCAAAAAGTAAGTCCATTTGAATCACATATGTAGTCCCATACGAGATTGGTAATCCACCATTTCCTTTCTCCTATTACATATATTTGTTATTCCCAGAAGAAGACAACCATAAACAACAAATGGCGCTCCACAAACTCATCAAGCTAGGGGCATCATTCCCACCTTACCATACCTGATCAGTCCTCTCCATCACATATTTTGGGGGGAAGTATACCATGATTTGGGGCATGATGGCCCCTCGTGGCCAAGTTCTCACTTGATTAGCATAAGTTTTGGCCTAGACCCCAATAATCTAGGTATGGTTGATTATCCTCCCACTCCGTTGATAGTTTGTCCTACATGCCTCTCCAACAAGCCATATACACATCACATATTGTAGATGCTTGATACCATATCTTCAAATATTCTACTCTATGTGGTACCACAATTATCACCCAATTCCCATGTTTTACTTGGTGGGCGGGGATGATCCTATGCCTTCTTTAGTAGTTCATTCATTTACTCCTTTCTTACCTTGATTCTTCACCAAGAACTATCCTTCCAAGAAGCATTAAGGACATTTTCAGACAAGTAAGGCTACCTACCTGAAAGTTGTAAGTATAGATTTCGACGATCGTTTTTCCGTTATGATCTCACTAAGATTTAGGGCCTTCTTCTCCTCTCTAAATTCTCCAACAACTCAATGTGCAAATAAATTGGGTTTGGTGGCAATAAGCCCTTTTATAGGAAAACCCTAATTTTTTTGTCGCCCACTGCGACGAACCCGTAGTTCGGTTTGATGAACCATCAACATTATTGAGAATATCTAACCAAGCTCTATAGTGGGTCTTCCTTTGTTTTTGGTAATTTCAAACTTCACCAAGAAGCCATTTTTTCCAAGAGATCTCACTTTACCTCCTATTAAAATCAAATTTATTCATATGAGCTACATGTACTCTAGTCCCACTTTACCTTTGCACTTGTTGACTCAGGTGTTGATTTTCGCCATGAGTAACCATTATTTACTCATGTTTTTATGGTCCCCTTTGGGCCTCCCTGTTGGTGAGGTAAATCCCCTCTACGGATAGAGGCGATCCCTACTAGCCCAACAGGGGTCTAGCAACAATCAAACAATGCCGCACCGCAGGTTCCTAGTTGTAATTAACAAGTGGGTAAGGGTAACCTACTTGGATTCCAAC
>APFE030547374.1:10925-33412 GCA_000404065.3 Pinus taeda
TGAAGAAAGCTCTTTATGGGCTGAAGCAAGCGCCAAGAGCGTGGTACAGTAGGATAGATTTCTATCTACTGGAAAATGAGTTTGACAAATGTGAGGGAGAACCCACCATTTACATCAAAGAAAAGGATGGTAACATTTTAATTGTTGTGTTATATGTTGATGATGTGATTTTTACAGGTAATGATGATTACCTCATTAAAAATTTCAAAACAGTCATGAAAGATGAATTTGAAATGACTGACATGGGTTTCTTGAGATACTTCTTAGGCACAGAAGTAGATCAAAATGAAAAAGGAATTTTTATTTCTCAAGCGAGATATGTAAATGAAGTGTTGGGTAGATTTAATATGCAAGAGTGCAAGGCAGCAATCACTCCCACAGTAATGGGATTAAAACTCAGCAAAGAGGATAGCAGCAAGGATTTTGATCCTAGCTTATATAAGAGTATTGTAGGCAGCCTCATGTATTTAACAGCAACTAGGCCTGATATAATGTTTGCTGTTAGTTTAATTTCCAGGATCATGGAGAGGCCAAAGGAAGCACATTGGCAAGTAGCGAAAAGAATTTTGAGGTATGTCAAAGGCACTAAAAGTTTTGGAATTTTATATAATGTCTCAGAACATTCAGATTTGGTTGGCTACACTGATAGTGATTGGGCTGGAAGTGTTGATGATCGGAAGAGCACTTCCGGTTATGTTTTTCACATGGGTTCAGGGGCCATTTCATAGGCTTTTAAGAAGCAGTCCATTGTAGCATTGTCTACAGCAGAGGCTGAATATGTGGCAGCTACAGCAGCAGCATGCCAAGCAGTGTGGATGAGAAGAATGTTGAGAAGCTTAGGCCGAGAGCAGGCAAAAGCGACAATGATTTTTTGTGACAATAGCTCAGCTATTTCATTGTCAAAGAATTCAGTGTTTCACAAGAGAACGAAACACATTGATACAAGGTTTCACTACATCAGAGAATTGGTGAACAATGGAGAAATTGTCCTAGAACATTGCAGGACTCAAGAACAGGTAGCAGACATTTTGACAAAGCCACTGGATCATAAAAGCTTTGAATTTTTGAGGAAATGTTTGGGTATGATTGAATGCCCAGCAGTTGAAATTAAAGGGGAGTGTTGAAAACATAATTCCAACTGCGCATCGTGTGAAGAACTGCAGCAGCATGGAGCGATTTAGCGATGAGTGTTTCAGCGTGCAGTGATCCCAGCAACCCCAGCGATTCACCTTGGAGCGATGTGCGAACAGCCGATATCGCATCGGCGAAATGGCAGTAAGGGAGTTATAAAGTTTTGTTATTTGCGATGAGCGATTGCCGATATCGCTATCGGCATATCGCTATCGGCGGAAACCAAATGGGCAGAATTTACCATAAGATAAGTTGTGACCTGATATCCCGGACCCGATGGGTATTCATCATTTTGTTTAAAGTTATTTCAGTTCCGGCAGTGGCTTGTTTTATGTTTTTTTTTATACATTTCAGGCATATATTATAATATATATAATCGGAGGTATCGGGCCATATTGTGATCGGGATTTCGCAATCGGGGAAACCATGGGTGCACAACTTTTGCATATATGTGTGCCATGCGATAAAGCTCAGACCCGATGGATTTCCAAAACCATATTGTATAATGGTTGAAGTAAAGGCCTAGAAAATAAATTCAACGTGAAGTAAAAGTTACATTGCCGTAAGTTTTCTCAGTAAACAGTAAATGCAATTTACTGTGGGTTGGTAAGTTTAAGTGAAGTTTTTAATTTTGCCTGAGTGGGAGTATGGGCATCAGTAAAAGCCAGTAAGACTATTTAATTTCTTTTTACTGTCTTTCTTTTACGGAAGTATGGCGATGTAAGTAACTTCTCATGTAGTCATATATGAATGTAATTTTCTTTGAAAAATGAATGTAATGAAAGGGAGGCACAGTAGTGCGTATGAGTTGTTATGTGTATGTAAAAGGATACACGCAGCAGCGTGAAAAATTATCCATATATAATTCTTACACAGAGGTGAATTATTATTGGTGAATCCCTCTGTGAGATAGGAAGATCATTGTCTGTAATAGCAATCTTTTAATGAGTAGAAATCCTTGGTGTGTGTATGCAAACTCTGTCCTCTGTGCTCAGGAATTTTTTTATGTTTCCGCTGTGTTAAAATTCCTGTGGAAAAAGAAAACAGAGCATTGTCTCTGTGTGTGAATTTTTATTGTTTTTTTTGGGATTTTACCAGAAAAATCTCCAACAATCTTACAATTTGACAAAACTACTTCTTTTAATATAGAAAAGAAACTGGAAACTATGTTGACCGAATGGGAAACTTTTCTTTTCCAAGACTCAATATAATTATGGAATTAAAGAAATGATGTAAATATTTGATGCACAATTGATTGATTAAAGAAAATCATGGATGTTCTCATCTCTCACAAGAAGCATATACCTAACTGGTTGTACTGCAAAGAGCAAACTTTAGCCAACTACCTCCATTCGACCTCATCCCTTTGAAAGAAGAACAAAACTATGTCAAATGGCTTGACAATAAATTGGGCTTACCACTCCAATGGAATGTCCCCCAACTCCAATGGAATGTCATGTAGTATGTGCTTTTGGAGTAATGGAATGTCCTGTAGTATGTGCTCCCCCAACTCCAATGAAATGTAATGTAGTATGTGCTTTTGGAGTAATGGAATGTCCTGTAATATGTGCTTTTTAGAAATGAAAAGTGAGTTTCATTATTTTTTTCATTGTATAAATTCTGACATCTGTATTTATTGGCCACTCTGAATGCATTTTTATGTCTTGAGCAGTGAGTAGCACTCTCACACCTCCTTTGTTGTATTCAAATCCTTTGAAAAAGTTACTCAAGCTCATTTTCACCCAACTTATCATCGTTGTAAATGAATGTGCTTTTTAGAAATGAAAAGTGAGTTTCATTATTTTTTTCATTGTATAAATTCTGACATCTATATTTATTGGCCACTCTGAATGCATTTTTATGTCTTGAGCAGTGAGTAGCACTCCCACACCTCCTTTGTTGTATTCAAATCCTTTGAAAAAGTTACTCAAGCTCATTTTCACCCTACTAATCATCGCTGTAAATGAGTGTCGACAGTTTTACTTGGCCATCCTCCTACTTTCTAATACCTGGAATATCTCTTCTGGTGACATTAAATATTTTACTATATATTTTTGCAGCTTGAGGTTTGCAAAATCCTCATTATAGCTGTAAGTATGTTCATTTATATTTTGAGAAGTTAAGTCCCAAATTCCCAACCAAAATTATATAAGAGGAATATAATTTAATAGCATTGGTTGCCATCACTAACATTTCAGCGTTTCCCTTCTTTCTCTACCTTTCTCGACCATGTGAAAAACTTGCTAAATCCTCTTTCAAATCGGTAGGGACTACCACTTCTTACAATTCTTGTTCTTTTGGAATCTTATTCCTTAACCTTTCTGATCAAGTAGTGATGTTTGATGTCTAACTTATGGATTAGATTCTTTAACTCATGCTGCTTGAAAACCCTCAATCTACTCTAATATGAGTGCCTTTTCTATTCTAATATCATGTGTTCAATTGACTCACAACGACAACAACTCTAATACAACTCTAATTAATGGGCAGAGGAGGAAACCACACAACAACATAATAACATAATGACACGATGGAATTGCTAACTAGAATTGATTAACTTAATTGCAGTTATATGATTAAATAGATTAAAAAATACTAATGATAGATGCTCTAACCTTAGCTGATACATGCATGCTTAATAATTCTTAAATTCAAACTCAATATAAATTATTAGAAACTATGAGCTAACTAGGAGTACCTAGGGGTAATTATCTCCAATATAAACAACACTTAATCAAGCGACTATAGCCTCTGCTTCTAGAGAGGTCTTCATTTCTTCTAGTGCAACTTCTTTTCCACTTTCAAAATAGGAAAACCAATAAAAAATTATACCGGACATAAAATACCTATGTTTTTTTATAACTTTAATATATGTCTAAAAAAAGTAAATGAAAAACATATATATGTCAAGAATTTGTACACAAATCTCTATAAAGTTTCTCAATTTCATTAGTAATGAACACATAGAGCATATACGGAATCATGGTTGAAAATTAGGAAGTTGTAAAATTGTATGTACTTTTAATTTATGTAGATAAACCAAGAGGCTTGTCAATTTGAATCTAAAACGGAAGTGACAATCTCATCCACCATATAATTGAAAAAAATGTTGTCGCCATATACTTTTTGAAGTTAATCACATGTGTGCATTAATAGCACACATGTGCATTACTAATGTGCATTTGTTATATTAACATGCACACAATGTAAAAAACGCATGTGTTATATATCACACCTGTTATTTTTCCATTTTCCTTCTCTCTCTATATCTCCCTCCTTCCTCCTCTTACTCTGCATTCGTCTTAATATTTTTATCTTTCCTTATCCATTTCTCCCTTTTTCCTCATTTCTCCTTCCTATATCGAGCTCTCTCCCTTTTGTTAAGCCCCCTCCTCTTTCTCTCTCTCTTACATTCACCCCCCTCTCTCCATCTATCCCACCCCTGTTCTTCATCCGTTTCTCTCTCTTTATCCCTTTCTCGCTCTATGCTTATGTATCCCTTCTATATCCCTCTCTCTCCTTTACTAATCCTACCCTCTCCCTAACCCCCTCACTTCCTCTCTCTGTCTTTCCCTATATCCCTTTCTCTCTCGCCCGCTCTCCCCATTTTTCCCTCTTCTCTCTCCTCCTTTCCCTATCTCTTTCTCTCTCTCAACATCTATGACTCCCTATTTCTATCTCTCTCTCCCTTTCCCTATTTCCTCCACTCTTTCTATCTTCCTCCCCCATTTATCTCTATGTCTTTCTCCCCTTCCTCTCTCTTCCTTCCTTCCCCATCTCTATCTCTCTCTCACAATCTCAGAGACACACATATATAAGTGAAAATTTATACAAATAAAACACCCACCCATCGAATAGCCCTATACTTCCCAACATTCTAGTAGTAAGTAGAGTAGCCATATTTTTGTCATTTATGGAAGGAGAACTTCACAGATCAAGCTTCATCAATTAACAACTAGAGCATGTATTAAATAATGAAAAAATGGTTCTGATGGAAATTAGCATGGTACATGACCCGTAAACTTCCGTGGATATTCTACTAGATAGTTCATCACAGGATTCGATAATATTATATTAAAAATTTGAGATTCTACACTATTACAGTTTTATTTAATTTCTAGATCTGTAGATCTTACTATAATTATTGCATGCATGTAAAAGAAAATTATGCATAAGAGAAGATAATGAAAAAATAATCTCACACACACATAAGACACAAGATATTCTCTCTGGGAAACTCGGGAAGAAACCTAGTTGGAAGGTGAGGTTGCTTCGCTCTCTTTCTCTGTCTGGAAATATGGATGCAAATACAAAGAAGTAATGTATGTGGCCTGTGGGATGCTACAATACACAGATAATCTCTGTATGCTCTACCTCATATCTCTCCTGGCTATCTTTGCTCATCTATGGAACAAATGCTCTCGAAAGAATGGAATGCCTTCTCCTCCTAGTGGCCTAGTTATAACATAACCTGATAACCTAATAGTGGTTAAGTATGACTACATCAACTCTTAACTATATTTAAAAATATACTCTTTTAGAGTCTTCTACATCACAAACACATGGCTTGCCCCTTTTCCATGAATAATGGGGGTTTTCGCGGCATCCTCATGAATTATAGGTGTGAAAACAGGAAGGTCAACTTCTGAGTGGCATAACCCTTTCATACAGACTCTAATTGCCATGATTCTTGCACCGAAAGCTTTATGTGTGCAAAATAACATGAAAAGGTGTTGAACTTAAGAGGTAGAGATTTACCCCCCCAAAAATGTCATTTGATGACTTAAAATGTTCTCAGAAGGTTTTGGACCCTGTTGCGCCAAAATGGGTCCCACTGGTAAAAACAATCTCGTGAGATGATTCCTCCACTTTTTCCACTCCAAATGCATCAAGATGGATGAAAAAAAATATAATGATCCAATTCGGATCACACCTCCCCATTTTGGGAGGCTTTTGATCCCCAAAACCTTTTACTGAATGAGGTGAGGAAAATTTTCCTCTACCTTCTCTCTAGTGTACCATTTAGCTTTGCTTGGAAGTTGTCCCTGCAACCTAATATACCAAAGTCCTTGTTGCCCTTTTGTTGTAGTTTTGGACCTCTTCTGCAAAAATGTATCTTCTGTTAACTCTGCTTGAGAGGCTGGTGCCAAATCCTCCACAGAAGGTAGGACTTTCTCCTCTTCCTGATCTAGCAGGGAAGGCTCATAGAGTTTCAAATTCTCTACATTAGCAACTGAGTAAATGCACATATATTGTGGTAAACTGAGTTGATAGGGGTTATCACCCACCTTTTCTAGTATCTCAAAGGCACCATACCTTAGAGCCTTGATTTTCTTACCATGCCCCTGCAACCTCTCCTTGTTCAAATGTAGCCATACTTTGTCTCCCACCTTGAATGATTTCTCTGTTCTGTGTTGATCATGTCTACCCTTATAATTCATCTGTGACTTCTGTAGTGTTTCCTGTACCTATAGATGGATCTGCCTGATCTTCTCTATAAATTTTTCAGCCCTTAAAGCATCTCCTGTAAGATCTTCCCTTACTCCTCCTTGTTGTCCATATGCAATATCCAACATTTAAGGTGGAAAATATCCAAGACAAGTCTCAAATGGGGACTTTCCTGTAGAAGTGTGGACAGATCTATTATAAGAATGTTATATATATACCAGATTTTCATCCCAAGTCTTCGGATGCTTTTGGTTGTAACCCCTTAGAAGCTGCACCAAATTCCTATTGACTACTTATGTCTACCCATCTGTCTGTGGATGGAATGTTGTAGATCTCATCAAGTTTGTGTCCATCTTCTCCCATAATGTAGTCTAGAATGCGTTGAGAAATCTTGTATCCCTGCTTGAAATGATGCTCCTTAGTATCCCAAAGTGTACCCAAACTTGTCTAAAGAACAAGTTTGCTGCTTCTTTTCCACTGATGGTATTTTTACAAGGCATTAGAATACACATCTTGCTGAACCTGTCAACTACCAGGAACACGTAGTCATGTCCCTTCCTGGTTGTCGATAAACCTCCCATAGGGTCCATGGAAATTCTTTTCCAAGGACGAGTAGGTACACGCAAGGGATGAGACAGACCATGTTTCCTATTTCTAGGCTTGTTGCTACAACAAAACATTCATCCTCTTATGAACCTAGGTACCCGCTCTTGCATCTTTGGCCAATACACATACCTCTGCAAGTTAGCCACAGTCTTCCCTACACAAAAGTTCCCTGCAACCTTGGAGGTGTGAGCCTCTCTAATTAGATGCAAACACTCACCTTTAGGAACACATAGCTTATCTATCCTATAGAGTGACCCGTCCTGGAGATGGTAGTCAATGGTGTTGTCACCATCATGCACATGACTCTAAATCTGCAACTACTAATACACCTCCTTGAAGTCCTCATCTTCTGAATATGCCTCTTTGTATGCATCATGGGTGAATGGCTGCATGTGCATAAGATTCCCCAAAGTTGTAATCTTTGATGTGGGTGGCCTTGAAAGCATATTGGTCGACTTGTTTGTGTTTCCCTTCTTATACTTGATCACCAAATGAAATTGTTGTAAAAACCCCATCCACGTGTAGTGCCTGATATGTTGTAGCTTATTTTGGGCCTGTAAGTACTGTAACGGCTGGTGATCTGTGTGTATTATTGTCTCCTTTCCCATCAGATAGTGCTTCCAATTCTTCACATCTTGTACCATGGCATAGAACTACTTATAGTTGGAAGGGTAGTTAAGCACTGCCCCATGAAAAACTTCTAAATGGTAACATACAGGCTTTCCTCCCTGCATCAAGACATCTCCCATAACATACCCGCTTGCATTTGTCTCCACTTCAAATGGATGTTGCAAGTTTGGTAATTCTAGAACTGGTGCTTCATTGATATTCTTCGTTAACTCATCGAATGTCTTTTGCTTCGCTTTTCCCCACTAGAAACTCTTGCCACTTGCTATCTTTGTGTGGAATGGTGGTGCTATTGCTAAAACAAGGTTATGAATTTCCTCAGGTACTATGCTACTCCAATGAAACTCCTAACCTCATTAACATTAGTAGGAACCAACCATTTCATGATGGCCTCCATCTTCGAAGGATCTATCTTCAATTCTCCTCCACCAATCACATATCCCAAATACGCCAAGGAACGTTGCGTAAAATCACACTTCTTGAGATTTGCTAGCAATTGGTGCTTCTTCAATGTTTTCAGCACCTGCGTCAAATGAGAAATATTCTCTTCCCAGGTAGCACTATATACCATTATATCATCCAAATAGACAATAAAAGATGAATCTATAAAAGGGCGCAGAACATCATTCGTTAATCTCATAAATGCAGCTGGTGAATTACATAGGCCAAATGGAATAACTAACCACTCATACAAACTTTGCCTGGTTTTGAAGGCAATCTTCCATGTGTCTTCTCCTTTGACTCGAACTTGGTGATATACAGACTTCAAGTCCAGCTTGGTGAAATATTTTTCTTGCTGCAACTGATCAAGCAGATCGTCTATTTTTGGTAGAGGGTATATGTTCTTGAGTGTGTTTTTTATTCAACACCTTGTAATCTATACATATCTGCCAAGTTCCATCCTTCTTTGGCATAATGATGATGGGTGACCCACATGGTAATGTACTCGTTCGAATGACACCTTATTCGAGTAGTTGTTGCAATTATTTCTTCACCTCACTTGCTTCTATAATAGACTGCATGTACAGTCCAATATTTGGCAATGAGATGTTCCATTTTTCTCTTAGGGGGTAACGCTTTAGGCTCTCGAAACACCTCCTTGTATGCCTGTAACAATTCCTCCAATTTTTGGTTTTGTTTCTTAGTACACCACTCTAGGGATGCCTTACCTCTTATTGACTCATATACATATTGATTTTCTCTTAAAAGCAATAAAACATACTTCTTGCTGGAACTGATCAATTTCTTGGCTTGGTTGGCACTTACCAAAGAAATTTTCGACCTACCTTTGTGCGCATCGATGATGAATGATTTTCCATCATTGATGAGCCAGTACTGGTTAGCTCTCCTCATTGCATCACACATGTACATGTATGGAGTCCTAAACATGACTCCACATACATCAAGGGGAACCACATCCAAATCTACTTCATCAATAAAATGAGCACTGATAGAAAATTTAATTTACATTGTTTTTTTACCTTTAGCTCTGCACCCTTATGTACCCATCCCAGTGGATATGGGTTTTGATGATCACGAACTTCCAGCCCCAAATTCTTGACTAGATATGCTGCAATCAAATTTTCCTGCGATATTGAGACAAGCAGAGCATCAATCTTTGTCTTCTTGACCTATATCTTTACATGGAAGAGTTTGGTCATTTCTTTCTCTGCCTATTGCTGAAGGATACTTAGATTCACCTCCTTCTGCACTGATGTACATATGATATTCTCATCCACATCTAAATTGCTTTCAACTTGGTTTCTCGAATTAGTGGCCATGAGATTCTTCTTCTTATTATCTTTCTTGATGTTCTTTGGGTTTAGCTCTGGATGAAACTTCCATCACTTCTCTTATGTATGACCATCAATGTTTCAGTGGTTGCAGTGGTTGCTAGGATCTTTGCACTGGTGTGTTGTGGCTGCTGTCTTTTTATCTTTTCCCCCCTTTTAGCTTCTTCTTCCACTCCTTATAAGTTTCGTGTTGCTCTTTTTGCTTCAATCCACTTGATTGTTCTCTTTTTTAGGCTTATTTTCTCCAAGTATTATGCCTATACACAAGCCTCGTCCACCATTTTGGGCTTGAACAACATCACTTTCTCATGAGGATGGCGGTGCAGACCCCCCAAATAGTTGAGGAGTACATCTAGGTTCTTTGGAGGGATACCCAACATTATAGCCATCTCTTTGAATTATGTGGTGTACTCCTGCATATTTTGGCTGAGTTTTTGCCTGAAGTAATGCCACCGGATCCACTGGTCTTCCACGTACCGAATGGGATAAAACTGTGACTTAATGAGGGTTTTGAAATCCTCCCAATTAGCCACTGGAGGTTCTCCCTCCAACCTCAGGGTTTTTGTGTGGCACTCCCACCAAGTCAGTGCATGGCCCTCCAATTTCGGCCATGTGAATGAGATCTTCTACCCTTCCTCGATCTAATGGACACTGAAATAAACTTCCAGTTGTGGCAACTAGTGGTTCAGATTTAGGGTATTGACCTCGCCATTATATGGCTTGATATGAACTTTTTCTTCCACTTTAAACAAGGATTGGTTCATGGCACTCGAACGGGGTTGATATTTTCCAGGTTCTTTCTTTGGTTGGTTATCTGCGTCTTCCCTATTGCCCAATCCCCCTTCTAATTTGTCCTCTGCATTTGAATCCCCTTCTTATCCAAATATCCCCAGATATTTTCTTAGGGCCGCCATCAGGAGGTTTACATTTCTGTTTATATCTATGAATTTTTCTTCGAGCCGTGAAAACCTCACCTTTGTAGGATTATGAGGTTCATTTATAGATTCGTTGCCCATGATTAGGGTTTTACAATTTTCTTCCTCGTTGATATAAATCCCTGCAACCTCCAAAAAGTACCCAAAGAAACTTGCACTGATACCAAATGATCCATAAACTTTTGTGGATATTCCACTGGACAGTTCTTCATAATAGATTTGATAATATTATATTAAAAATATTAGATTCTAGACTATCACAGTTTTATTTAATTTCTAGATATGTAGATCTTAGTTGCACAACCTCTAAATTTTATGTTTAACACTCTAATTAAAGATAGTGATTCTCTTATTGCATTCTTATTTGAGAATGTATTGCGCATACCCTACCAGTTCCTTATTTAAGTGAAACAGGGATGGCTCCTATTGAAGAAATTGCTATAGTATGATTCATAAGCTATCTAAAAAAAAATGAGTAAATGGAAGAGGGTAGATGGCCTAAAGTTGTTTTTAATGACAAATTGTGCAAGAGAAAAAATACTTGGATGCAGCAAAATAAAAAAAGTTTAGTAAATGGGGTATTTTCTTGAATGCGTGTCCCATAAATAGCAAAGAGATAAAAGCTTTTGGTATGGAAAAGTTCCACAAGCGTACTTGGGATAAGGAGCTAGGAAGAAAGAAAAAGTACTATATTGAAGTGTTTAATCCCACTCATAGTCATCAACCAAGATCATAAGAAGAGGTCAATATATCTTGGAGAGCCAAAATTCTAATTGCTCAATTAAGGACTAATTCTCATCAACTCTGTTGTGAAACAGGGCGCTGGAAAAGGCCAAAGGAAGTGTGGGAGGAAAGAGTATGCATTTTTTGTTCTTCTAGAAAATTCGAAATAGAAAAACATTTCATTTTTAGAATGTGAGGCCATCAAAGACAACAGAGAAAATTATGTAGATACGCTGGCAGTGAGCTCTTGGGATAATCTATTTAGCAACGGGTTTGTTGAGAAGCTGGGAGCATTTATTTTGAAGCTTCATAGGAAAAGGGCTAAATACATCAAGCAGATGAAGAAGCAATATGTCCCATAGGCTATCTTTAGCCTCATGGACATTAAAATAATTTCTTTCTTTCTTTCTTTCATACAGTCAGGGTTTAAAGCTTCGGGTTATGTCTTGTAAATGAGAATTGTGCCCATTATGTAATGATGAGTGGCTAGGGTAAATTATAGGGTAAAATTGAACGTTTTCCCACTTACCTTGAATATTATAAACATGTTATGTTATCACTGTGAAGTATTGCTGTCTAGTGGAGTTTTTGCTATCACAGTTGTCAAGTCTCTCATTCTTTGTCCTGTACACGTAGCCTACCATAAAGTTTAACTTGAATTTTTCAGGTGTTAGGTTTAATGGATCCTGCTACTAGCAAAAAGGGAGGATATGTTGTATGCATTGAGCCCAACACTCTAAACCTAATAAACTCCTCCCCATCCATTAAAGTCACCTTCGAGAATGTTGGTTGCATTCCATTCTGTCAAAAAGTGTAGAAAGTGGGTCATAACACAAGATTGGCTAGCATGTTTTCCTTGAACTTCCATGATAACAGAGTCAAGTTGGGGAATGTGGAAATCGTTGTCACAGAAAAACTCATTGTAGATGCCACAAGCCTCCCTACAGAAAGTGAAAAATGGTTCAAAGGTGATGAGCTTGATATTTCAGCTTTTAAACAGTTTGTCAAGCTTGATTTCAACTATAGTTTTGCTACAAATTTCCCCATAATGTACCTTCAGGACCATTACAATGAGCTTTTGAAAGTTATCCAGAGGTATTTCACATGTGAGGGTAGATTCAACAGGTGTACCAGTATCATTTGAGGCTTCTATGGCACTTCACAGACAAAAAACCTATGAACCTACCTTTATTCTCACTCAAAAGTCTGGAAAGGATGGAAACAAAATGTCAACACTAGAATGATAACCATATGTCCATTCTTTTACATTTCTCCCTCACTAAAATTTTGGTCAAGTTTGCAGTTGATAATAATTTGATTTATTGGTCATACTTTCTATCTAGCATTGGTTTACTACAACGGATAGAATCTTCATCAGTCAAAATTTGTGAAGATGAACAAGAAACGCATGAAACACATGAGAAGAAGGTCACCCACACACTGAAAGAGACAAAGTTGGTTGAAGAAAAGGATAAAAAACCCAAAAAGAAGTCAATAGGAAAACTTGGTAAGTAGGGTAAAAAGCAGATTTCAAAAGGCAAAGAGAAAACTTAGGAAATAAAGGTTCAGGTGGCATCATCTTAGACCACTAAGTTTCAAGTTAAAGTAGAAGAGACAGACAAGAATGAAGAGTTTGTGATGAGGCTTAATACTAGGTCAAGGGCCAAGAAGAGTGTGGAGGGGTAGTCCCTCAAGCGGTTATTCAAATTTCTGAGGATAAACAAGAAGAAAGGCAAGTGGACAATAAAGAAGAAGAAGTGAAGCATGATGAATCAATGCAATTTGAGCAGGAAGAAGAACCAATGCAGTTTGAACAAGATACCATGTAGTATGAAGAAGAAAACCCCAAGATGGTTAAAATGAAGGAATCCCTTTCTAAGTATCAAATGAAGATAACATCCTTGAAGAAGAAAAACTGAGACTTCAAACAAACAACCCAACCAACAGCTGAAAGTGCAGAGACACCTCCCAAACCTTTTGCTAAGGGAAAAGGTAAACATGTTTCATTTGTTGAACAGGCCAAAGAACTTGGAGGGGAGTCCAATGGGCCTATAACTAGATCAGCCAAGTCAAAACTAAGTTATGTGAAGCAAATGAAAAAGGTGGCTCAAGCACCTGGTAAGTCACATTTTGACCAGTGGAAAGAGTATCATAGATGTCTAGAAGAGCTTGAGGAGTCTCAGGAGTAGGTTAAGACATTCAGGAAAGAGAATCAAAATTACAAGAAATGTGTGCAGCATCTACCGGAGAATTGTGACAAGGAAGTATGTGAGGCATCCAAAGCCCTTGAGAAAGGTAAAAAATTTGTTAAATGGTCAATTCCTCTAAGAAGGCAATGCAAAAATCTCTATGTCAGGAACCTAGTATGGAATACAAAGCTGAGGAGTATGAAGACTATTTTAGATAAGGCATGACGACTGGTTAAGAAGTACAAGGAGGCAGCCAAAGCACCTTCACTTAGAAGAGTGCCAAGGATGAGATCTAAGGCTTTGTTTGAAATAAAGCTCACTCTAGCAGTTTCCACTTAGCACAAAGATCCCACACCTCAAGCTTCAAGGACCCAAGCTTCCACCAGCAAGACCTCCAACAAAAGGAAGAGGAGGTAACATGTCATTGCTTGAAGTTTTGAAATTTTATCTTTTGCCTCAAAATATTTACATTGCATAGTAAGGGTACTTTCTTTTTGCGTTCAAGTTGCAGAATTTTTTTTTATTAGTGTATTGGAATGATTCTAATGTTTGGAGCATCCTATACTAATATGGTTATGTTTTTCTAAGAATGGAGGGCATATAAGAGGCAGTTTGGAAAGTTTTCTAGCAACTACTATGCAGGCCCTACCTACAGACTTGCACGAGCATTGGGAAGAATCCAGTTGTGACAGTTTAAAGGTCTGAACATGGAGCAGAAGTGGCAGCCAACTCAAACCACCATTTGTCAGCCACGTTCTGTCATTGGAAGCAAAATGTGCCATCCTAGTTGTTGCATAGCTGCTATGCAGTGATTGCGCCATCAACATTCAGTTTTTCTTCTTTTTGTTGTTTCCTTTCATGAAGATATTTAGGAAACTATTATAATGCATTGGAGGAATTGATAAGGACCATACAACTTTGGCATTGACTTTTGGTTGATTCTGTCTTTGAGAGAGATATGTTTATGGGGATAAAAATGAAGGAACACTTTATTCTTTTATTTAAAATCACTCATAAGGTGATATTGATCTTATTGTTGTTTTATTCTATTTTTATGTGAAACGATATTATCCTTAACTTTTAGAGAATGGTTGTTCTAGAGTTAAAAAAGTGAGTCACTCCCTAAAACTTAGTTATTGGTAAATAGGTAACCATTAAAGGAACTTTTTAGCAATAGACAACATCATATGTGGGGGGATTGTGTTAGTGACATGGTAATTGGTAATGTAACACCATTCAAAAGTGGTAGTCATTGATTCCATTAGTGTTGTCAATCAATGCAAAACAGTGTGAATACATTTTCACAAACTTATTGACCACTTCTCTTTCACCATATGTTTGGGGATGATATATTTATACCCATTTTCAAGTGTTTGTCTTGTATTTTACATAAGTCATATTAAAATCTTACATCGATGAGTCTATGTCTCATAAATCTCATAGAATGAAATTGGGTATGTCATGTAGTTTTAAAATATAACCTATAAAGATGTGGTCACATGTAGATGACATAAATAAAACATAAATAAGTACACTTAAACACAAATAAGCATAAGTATACATATTAATGCAATCAAACTTTCATGGACAACTTGACCATTATATTTAACTAGGGAAGACATATGAATTAAATGGTTGGTAAATGTTGATATGCATCAATCCATGATAAGCATCAAAACACTTACTTCATGATACATCTCACATTGATAAGATTAAATATACCATGAAAATAAATTAAATTATAATTTTATTTAAAGTTATTACTATTAATTGTAAATGAAATAAATATATAAGTCAAACATATATATACATTTGAAAAAACACGTAATAAATTCTTAACTATGGAGATTCACACTCACTTTACCTTGGGGATTCTTAAATTGCAAATAGGTTTTGTTACAATACCATGTGCAAGCTTATAAATATGACATACAAACACATATATTTACAATGTTTGGTCTTGGAGCAATGACTTGCCTTGGAGTAGACACATACTTATTTAGAATTTTCTTGAATTTATGGATATTATAGCTTGTCCTATGTCTTGGTGTCTGTTTATGTAGTGCCAAGTAATTTTGTGTTTCAGTTACTATTGGTGCCAATCATAGCGAGTTCATGGGTTAGTAGGGCAATTATGTGACTGGGAGTATTGTTATGTGTGATGGTTATTTGAATATTTCACAGTAATGAGTGTTCTTTGTTTTGTCTTAAGGAAGTGTCTCCTAGGAGTCTATCTAGGTATTATGTCTCCTATGTTGACTCGTAATGTAATGGAGAGCAGGGTTAAGCTCTATGAGCATTCTTTGTTTTGTCTTAATGAAGTGTCTGCCATGAGTCTATGTGGGTATTCTGTCTCCTATGTTGAGTGGTAATATCTTAATGAAGTGTCAGCTACGAGTCTATATCGGTATTCTATGTCTCCTATGTTGAGGGGTAATGTAATGGGGAGCAATGTTAAGCTCTATGTGTTGGGCTTGCTTACAACACTAGAATTTTTATTGGGGCTTATATAAGGATTTTATAATTTAAAAATATACTTTTAAGGGAAATGCCTCGAAAAATTATGTCTTTGATTCACTCAATAATATAAAAACTTCAATTTACAAAAAATATGTGAACATTTACCATGAATAAATACTAATCCATATTAATCAAATTATATATAAATATATATATCTGAAAGAAAGACAAATGTTTAAAAAAATATATCACTTGCATTTTATGGAACATTTACCATGAATAGATACTAATCCATATTAATTAAATTATATATAAATATATATTTGAAAAAAAGACAAATGTTTAAAAAAATATATCACTTGTATTTGAAATTTAGATTTGATATTACAAATGTTTAAAAAGATATATCACTTGCATTTTAAATTTAGATTTATTAAAAAATATCAAAGCTCTCACCCAATAGTTATAATTATATAATTTGTATGACTTATATAGATTGATATCAGAGACTTTTGAATGATGGATTTAAACCATCAAGAAAGGTAATACGTTATTTGTTTTTGGTTTCTAACCTCTTGGAGAAAGTCTGGGTATGTGTGCAGGGCCATGGTAAGGAGAGTTGTGAAGGATGTCACAACTAAGTACCTTGTGATCTAGAGAAATCACCATCGAAGGAAAAGTGGAGATAGATGGCCCTATGAAGGAAGAACTTTATATAAAGCAAAGAAGGATACTTTCCGAGAAAGAAGGAATGACATGATGAAGGAAACCGATGAATGGCTAGACCCTAAGTATGAAGAAAGTGATGACATCAAGGTTATGGATCATCGAGCAACTAGAAAACCTATAAAGTATTGATGATAGAGTCCATGTTTAACGAACTCTGGAAGGTTCCTATGAGTAAAGGAACTTGAGTAAGTTTCTGAGTAAAGAGAAACTAGGAACTCATCCATGGTTAAGATGGAGAGTTAGACAACACATTCTTGTCTTCAGTTTCGAAGAAATAATGGAGGATTATGTAAACGTCTGGCATACGACACTCTTTGAGGATGGTAGGGCATCAAAGATAAGAGTCGGCAAGAGGACTGATATTCTTGAGGGTTGGGAACCCAAGATAAGAATATTTCTAGTAGGGCATACTCGGTTAACACCTGGGTGGGTATGCCCCTAAGAGAGACAATGATGATGTGTGTCTATCAGTCATTGGTCTTACCAACATTGTGCTCTGATATAATTGAGAGATAGAGTTGTTATTAAAGGTCTTGCTATATCAAAACAATGTTGGTTGAAATGATGCTATAACAGCTGGATTGCAAATCTGATATTCTTATGAGAATTCTTCTGTGAAATTGAAAATTTGTCCAAGTACCATGTATGTATGAATAACTCCCTAGTTAATAGGGAGTGTTGAAGAAAGTGTAACTAGATTTGGTCTTCATAATGACATATTCCAATGTAAACTTTGTCAATTGTATCTAGCAAAATATTTTTTAAAATTGAGTCATGGGTTTAATACTAAAAAAAAAAATTAATAGCTCCCATTGAGAGCTCTAGGCTAGGTGATAGGTTTGTGTCATTAATGTAAAAAATTACACTTGTAAATTATATATCTTGTGTCTCCAAGATCAATGGAAGAACCATGTGGAATATCCCCTCCAATTTCAAGTACAAAGAGCTAGTAAAAGTCTCCTCCAAGCAAAGATAAAAAGGCATTATATTTTCGACAAAAATCCATTATATTCATGTTATCTAAATCAATTATGTAAGTCAGCCTAAAGAAAAGTCATGTTGGCCTAATGAGCAACCTTGAGAGGACTATAAATAAGGGCCAGTCCTCCCTCATTCGAACAGACTCTCAACACATCAATTCGTTCTCTTTCCTATGCGAATAATTTGATCTAAGGGTGCGAAGAAAGGGTCAAGTCAAGGAGCTGCAAATCAATAAGAAGGAAGTCCATTCTGCCGTCTATAACCGAAGTAAATTTGTGCACACGTGTGAGGCTAGGGAATAATCTTATATGCTCTCTTTGGCAAGGAAAGAGTTCTATCTTGAGGCTATTTGAAGGGTGGATTTATTTGAAGAGAAATCATAAGGAGAACAAAGGTTTAGGAGGACTAGAAGAGCCCTAAACCTCTCACACGTGCGAAGGAACATGTCACAATTTGGGTTTCGTTACAGTCCTAGATAATCTTCATGAAAAAGGGTTGACTCAAGGCTAAAAGAGTTTGATTATTCATCAAAAGGGAAGATCCAAGTATAGCGAGGCAAGGAGGAAGCTGCAAGAACATGTAGCTCACTCACACATGCGAAAACAGTGACATCTTCTGGACTACAGCTAGGGCTGCTGAATAGTTCAAGTCAAGGAAGCATATATTTTTGTCTAAAGGCAAGTTTTGAGGACAATAACATGTCTAGAGAATTATTCTGGACAAGTGAAGATTGGAGGAAGAAGAAGGAAGAGGGAAGTTGATCCTACCATCTATAGTTGCAGATCTTATCTATGGTGCAGCAGGTCAAAGGACAATAGTAGTAGAAGGTACTAGCCTTGATCTTGGAGACTCAAGTGTCAAAGGTTCATTGTCTACATCTTGGATATTTTCTCAAGTGACGATTATATAAGAAAAATTATCGTGGGTTTTGTTAGAGTCGGTCTAGTTATCCCTCCATCAGAGATCAAAAGCTCTTTTTGCATTTCATGTTTTAGGTGTCCCATTCGTTTGATCAGTTGCATTTCGTTAGGCATGCCATAACTCTGATGGAGCAGTTGTGTGTCACTCATTCCCCTCGTTTTTGGCACTTCTGGTTCAGGTTTATGCATTAAAATAAAGTTTTCCAAGGTCATTCACAATCATGTTTTAAATTTTGAGGTTTTAGGTCTAGGGTTGAGTCATTTTTGTCTTGCAAAGTATTAGGAGACCAGCAGGCCAGAGGGATGTCTTTGATCGATCATCATTTCAATAATTTTCATTATTGTATAGTTGAATTAGGACTTCTCTTCAAAACTCCGTTTTGCAGATAAGTCGCTTTCTCATTTTTGTAAAAAATTGTCAAATTTTTCAACCCTTCAAATGTTCGAGTGCAGCCTTGGTATCCTTTGCCAAAGTATGTTACAGCTATCCCTGCAAAAAAAAATCAACAAAGAGCTTCAGTCCAAACCTCAGAAAAGCAAAAGGAAATAAAAAAAGCATCATTGTATTAATAGACCAAAAGTGAAAGTGCCCAAACTTTACAAAGTGGGTTTTGAAGTTAATTTATTCAAATGAGATATTTTGTGGGTGTATATAAAGTGAAACAAGTCTTTTACTCCACCACATATCCAAGCAAGAAGCATTTGTCAAGAGTGGAGGGCGAAAAACCGAGTTTCAAACCCTAGAGGCAGAGTGGAGGTGCGCGCTACGCATAGGATTGGTGCGCTACGCACTGGGTGGTGTGCTACGCATTGGGCGCGCATTTCCTGTGTAAATTAACACAGGCGCTACGCACAAGGAGGTGCGCTACGCATACAACAGGGGCGCTACACATCCATTCCAGCACTGTGTTTTGTGCCTAAAACTCATCAAATCACCCCGGCAACTACAAGTAGGTGTCTCCTTTGACTCAAGCATCAAGTTGAATGGTGTTTAATGTGTGTTTGAAAGAAATGCAAGTGATGTTGGGTTTAAGAAAATAAATCAAACCCTAGGCCCTTATTGAGACTTTGTATAGGGTATTAAAAACATTATAAAAATTGTAGACAGCAGCACTTCATACCCAGCTTCTTTGTGATTGTTTATGCCCAAATATAGCAAGAACAATACCCATTATGGTAGAATGTTTATGATGCTTCAACTGGTTTTTTGAGGATACATTGAAATTGAGATTTCTTCACACCTACAGCATACACATTGCAGTCCTCCTATTGCACCTATTTTTGTCTCAAAACCATGTCAGATACAGAGTCATCTTATGAGCAAGAAAATGAAAGTGATTCCACCACAGAGGGAAATGCGCCACAAAGACCTCGTAAAGGTGGCAAAGGTGGTAAACATCTCAGAGAAGAACCCACTTCTATGGTGCAATTGCAAGCTTCCCCACTTGCCATGGATTGCTTTCGCCACCAATCATGCTATCATTTTTGTGAGCTAATTTCACAGTTTCAACATCATCGTGAATTAGCTCGCTTGTTTATTCTCCATTTAAATGATGGCCATGTGAACCTTGCTGGAGTTAATTTCATTTTGTCACCAGAAACCATTGCAGAGGCCACGGGATTTCCGAATATCGGGTAGCAATGGAATAAGCGACAGCAGCTAGAGAAATCATATTATGAGCCATATATTAAACCAGGGTATATAAGGCACTTGAGTAGAGTTTTTCCTTTCCACTACCTGAATGATTGGTTTGCACCTTTGATGAAACTTATCATCCGATATTTCAGTTGTGAGGGCAGATTCCACGTCTTTATTGCATTACCATTTCGTATTGATGCATTTTACAAGGGTGCGCCTGATGAACATCCCATATTTTATGTTTCGCAACATAGAGAGGATGGTGCCTTTAGTGCAAAAGAAGAGCCCAGCGCAGCAGCACAGGAGCATATACCATTATGCATTGATCAAAATCGTGGTGATTCATCAGCTGACACAGCAGGGCATTACATGGGAGGATTTTATTGCTCGTGACCTTTTCACAGCCCCTCAGCCACCACCAGAGTTAGTTCATGATGAGGGAGGGCCTTCACAGCAGCTTGTCATTCCCGAGACCGAGCATGTTGATGCTCCCGTGTATGTGATATATCAGAAAGGCCACAGGGCCTTATTTGCAGCCGCACGACGAGTATTATCTCCACTCGGGGTGGAAGGGGTCTCGTTGACACCATCAGCAGAGCGAGTATTATCTCCACATCATGTGGAAGGGGTCTCGCTTCCATCTACAACACAGGTATAGAGTCAGGACAAGGGCAAGAGACCCATGGTTGACGAGGGCCCTTCAGGAGGCCAGGACACCGATATCATTGATGTTGATGCTAGCTCTCCTAGCTCCGAGCTAAAGGAGATCATCCGAGAACAAAGGGCCGAGAATGAGTCACTGCAAAAGAAATTACAAATGGCTAAATGGGTAATCAACTGCCTAGAGTAGCGTAACAAGCAGTTCGAAGATGAGCATGAACTTTATGAGCTGCGGAAGATTCGCGAAGACCGGGAATTGGCCCGAAGGAGACCCGGTGATTTGACACCTATGGATAGGGAATCAATGCTCATCCGGGTCAACACTCATCTGGAGAAGTTTTTGGCAAAGGAAAATAGGGACAAGGACATGCTTCGCCACATGAAGACTCACTATTGGGCTCGCATGCATGTTTGCAAAGCGAGAATCAAGGTCCTCAAAAGGCGTTTGGGCAAAGTACAAAAACGACACAAAAGGCTAGATCCGCTTCAAGTTTTGGCCGAGGCTTCACTCGTTGAGCATGATACATGATGAAGGGTCTTCACTCCAATTTTGGGCACATTTGGAGAAAATTTTTTCATTTCAAAAATTTTGGCTTAAGAAACAAGTTTTTGGGTTCTACGCGTAGTGTGAAGCGCGCTACCCTGAAGATTGGGAGGTCCAATTGACAAATGGCTTGTAGTTTTGGATTTTTCATGAAGAAATACACTTGTACAGTTACTGCCAAGGCATTCCATCAAGTTTTGGGTGCTAAAAATGTCCAAAAACATCATGAAAACCACCTTGCTGCCACCTTTTCTAACTGCAGGTAGTACCTCTGGGAGAATTCCGTTTTGAGGGGGGAAATGAGCTCCAAATTGGAAAATTCCACTTGGGTTGGAAAGTAGACATCCAGGCCTTTCCAACGAGCTATCCTGAGCTCAATTGGGATGTCAGGAAGTGCTCCCAAAAAGGCTCAAATGGGCGCTATGCATAGGGATCAGGGGCGTTACGCATATAGTTTTTGGCCCAGATTTTCACCTTCAGCTCAAGAATTCGGCTATTTTCTACCAGATTCACTCTTTGATGTAATTTTCCACCTAATATGATGTAACTTGATGTATGTAAGGTAATTTGGCACATATCTACCATCTTCTAGAGGATTCATTCACAAATTAGCAAGAAATCAATGTAATGAATCAGTTTCCTTCTTTTTAGAGACAGGTTGTTTGGTCATCTAGATTCTTGCTCCATGTTTAGAATTTGTTCAAACTGCTCCTAGAAGGAGGAGCTCGACCCCTAGAGGTTAGGGAATGAGGATAGCTTGGTCTATATATGTAAGTTTTCATTCAGTAGCAGAGGTTGGACTCTTGGGATAGTTTGAGACTATATTGTATATATTTCACTAGCATTTTTGGCAAAGGAAAGATGAGGGTTTTGCAGCACTACTTGGGATCCATGTGGCTTTATGTCTTGATGGTGTTTTTCTCTTAGTATTTGTAAGTTGTGTATGTGAATCATTATCTCTATTGAATCTTCTCTTTTTAAGCAAATGAAGTTTTAAGGTAGAATCCATGAAATTGCTATGCTCTGCCTTTAAATTTGTTTAATATTCTATGTTTTCTTCAGTTTAAGGAGAATCCTTGAGACCCCTTGCTCTCCTTAGCCT
>APFE030547374.1:33764-49503 GCA_000404065.3 Pinus taeda
TGTGCCTCATCCCCGCACCCAAAATTGCCTTTCCCTTGATTTCAACAAAATCATAAAAAAATCAATCCTAAACTCTTTGTACATAATACCTAGCCTAAAATCAGTCATCAATTCGGTCATCTCGAGCCTTTTCGATTCTCTTTTGCCGAGTTTGACTCAGAGAGAGCCCTCTCCTGTCCTCGTAGGGCTAGCTACGAGGCTGAGCGTGGTTTGATATGGCCTTGAGTCTTGCCTTATTTCAGCCTAAGGCAGATTTGAGCGCTAACAGGTTTTCCTCTTAGGTTGTAGAGGTTTTTCCCTAGCTGCTGCCTATATCCTGTGTTATTGTTCTTTTCTTTATTGTTTATGGTAGTTGGTTGATGAAGTTAAAAAACACACACATAAGAAAGATCTTGTTTGAATAAGTAAAACGGTTAAAAATACTTCACAAGAAGCTATCTAGATTGAGAAATCATTAAAATATCAAAGCCCTAGATTTCTCAACACATGGAGAGTTTTGTTCAAGCTTCCCCTACTCTCAGGTTGGGCATATAAAAGGAAGAATCTTAAAGGTATGTAGGCTATTTGGATTAAGCATACAATTACCTCTATACAATATGGTATTGGTTCAATCCCAGGGGCATGCTTTTCGACTCATAGTGTATGCTTTCTTGAGATAAAAAACTTATGCTGGCTTGTTTCATGAAAATAAATATTTTATTTGTTGCATTGCATGATAAAGTTGGATTTGTATGGCTAATTGAGAGAAAATTTCTTCCTTTTGTCCATTACTTTTCAAGCCAAACACATAATGTTTTCCAAAAATTAAAAGAAGTGGTATTTTTTCCCTTATCACTTGATTTATATGAAATTAACTAAAAACGTTATTTATCCATCTAAGGTTAAAGAAAAGCTAAGTCAAGGACCCCAAAATAGGGACAAACACACCCATGCTTCACCTATTTCCAACCTCCAAGAAGAAGTTGAAAAGCTCTAGAGGGAGTTACAACAGGTGAAGAAGTTGAAGGAAGGATTGGAGAAAGAAGAAGTAGAGAGAATCAAGAGGAGGATTTAAGAAGAGAAAACAGGAAAGGAGGCAGAAGAATAGACAAGGAAAGAAGAACAAGATGACCTGGAGAAATAATTGGATTTGGAAACTGAACAAATAATCAAGACATAGGAAAAACAAAGGAAAATAGATGAACAACTTTAGAGGAAAAGAGATGAGGAACTAAAAAAGATTAGCGAAAAAGCTATGTGGAAAGTGAAAAAGATTGGATGCCTTGACATTCCATCACCTCCAAAGATATCTTCCACTCCTGAGTCTCTGGTGGAACCATGTCAGATTGAATAAATGGAGAAGGAGAAATTTTACTCGCTGACCCAGTAGTGGTATTGAAAACGTTCAATTATGAATGCAAGAAGAACAAGATCAGCAGGAGAGTTTCCAAAAAGGATAAGGTTGGGAGAGAGAGTCACTAAGGAGTTTCTCATTCATGACACAACAACTAATCCAGAGATGACTAGAGCTTCCAGTATTGCCATGGCCCAGGCAATAGGTTATAATATTTCCAAGCTGAAGATAAAGGTCTATGATGCTCAGCTGGAACTCAATGTTGCTAAGAAAATAATTACAAAGCTAGAATCCCAGTAGCAAGGTGAACTAGACTTAGTTAAAGAGTTAAAGGGAAACCACTTGAGATCCAAGAGGAATTGAGTATGGTTTAGAAATAATTCTACAGGAGCATTCAGGGAATCAAATATAAAACTCCTAACTTTTATGATTATATAAAAAGGAAGGGGTATTTCAAGGAAGAATTGGAGAATATCCCAAATACGGTAGATTACATCATACAATGGAAAATCCAGTATTTTGATGAGGGGGTAGACATTCCTCATCTCAATGAATTGGAGAAAAGAATATATTTTTTCGAAGCTTGGAAATGTCTGGACAGGGCTAGAGCCTTGGAGGAAAAAGCTCAGTAAGCTTTCAAAATTTGCTTCAAGTTTGAAGGAGAGGTTGATGTAGTCTTAAATAACTTCAAGTTACCTTGTAGAAATATTTAGTTACCCATTACATGATGGGTAAGTATGAAGTAAGTGTTGGTTGTGTGGGGCCTGACCCAGGTTCAACGTTAGTTAGCTAAACAAATCCCTACACTACTGGTCCTTTCGACATCAACTTGCGGAGCGTGGACTGAAGTCTCACCCGAAGCAGTGTGGGGGGTTGCTAGAACCAAGTTTCCACACCCTGAGATGGTCGTCATGTCGGTTTGTATGCTCTGTTACTATTTTTGCGCAAGTCACTAAGCTTTAGGCCTCTGACAGTCTACCCTTTACTCTGGCCTTTAGTACCTCCACGAAGGTGTACAGTTGACCTTTGTGCAACCTCAACCTGCGATCCAGGGACTTTTGCACTGCTATGGAAGCATATTATATAGGTTCCCAAGTTATCTTAAGTGTTTTACTTCTCTTACTAATCGTCACAGTTAGCATCACATAAACTGATATTCTTACTTGTGTTCAATTAACCAATATAGTCACATATATTCGCCCATCAAATAAACATTGTAAATTAAACCCAAAACGCAATATAACCGGATGCATTAACAGGAAATAAATACATAGAATTTGCAGAATACTTTTCTTTACTGATATCTTCAGTTTGATACAGACTCTATCTGCCTTGCGCACATAGTTGTAGTGGTCCGTGTACTTAGCTGCAGACTTCCACCCTAGGCCTCTACGCACTGAACTGTAGAGCCTCTACCTACTCTAAGACCCGAAACACTTAGACTTCTCTACCAAGACTCCAAACTTGTCTACTTAAATAAAAGCTTCTTAGAGCTTACTTACTTAACTAAAAACTACTTAGAGGTTACTTACTTAGCTCTTTTTATACAATCCCATGGTCTGTGGACCATGGATGGATCTTTACAGCCGACTTTACACTTTACAAAATAATGGCAGACAACCCTTTATGAATCTTGACACCTTCGCAATCCACAACCACAAAATACGGACACTGTACAACTTTATTACAAAATTGGCCCACAACATGGGCTTTTAGCCCCAAAATTGTCCTCGGCAGAACCCGTTCCCAACAGTAAGCTCTACTTTAAGCTTGATATCTACATGTTACTACTTATAATGTATGTAATAGCGCAAAATAAGTAATAGTAGTACTGTAATTAACACAAATCTAGTGTTCATTAAACTATCAGTAACACAGGATTACTACTACTACTCTGATCACCTATCCATCACATAGAGCTAGTGTATTAGCACTACTTATGATAGTGATTAGCTTATTACACACATTGTACAAGCTGAGCTCCATTAATTTCCATTACTTGGATATGTATTAGTAAAACACTAACTATGAGTACAACTTACGCATGTGATTCTAATGTATCTGATTATGAACTACTGATTACACTAGTTTGATTCTCTTATTGTGTAGTATCTAATGATATCACTTCCCATTAATTCCATAACATTCAATACTGTGAATCTCATCCTGGTACTAGAACAATGATCACTATAAGGAAGTCAGTCCATTGAATAGGGATACTACTAACCTCTGCCCTATTTGTCCAGTTATAGTGAAAGGTTTTGTATGAGTTGTGAGGGAAGCAGTAGATTCAGAGGATGGCAAACTCTAGAAAGAGGCCATGGTTGATGAAATGGAAAGTATTTGCATAAAAATGAGGCTTGGGATCTAGTGGATTTTCGAGCTGGAATGAAACCATTGGAAGAAAATGGGTGTTTAAGAAGAAGATGAATGCAGGAGGAAAGATGGAGAAATACAAAGCTTGGTTGGTAGCAAAAGGTTATTCCCAAGTGTGGGGAATTGATTTTGGTGATATTGTTTTCCTTGCTTCCAAGGTAGCTTATATTAGATTACTTTTATCTGTTGTTGCTACTTTTGATTTTGAGGTAGAATAGATGGACATGAAGACAACATTTCTTCATGGGGATCTGGAAGAAGAGGTCTACATGAAACAACCTTAAGGCTCTATGGTGAAGGGTAAGAAAGAACTGGTATGCAAGTTAAAAAAATATTTGTGTGGGTTAAAATAGTGACGAGGGATGTGGTATCATAAATTTGATATATTTATACGAGGACTTGGCTTCACCAGAAGAAAAGTAGATCACTGTGTGTTTTTTAAATTAATTGGTGATCATGTTATTTATCTGGTTTTGTATCTGGATGATATGTTGCTGGTTGGAAATGAAAAAGAATTTATCGAGGATTTGAAGACCCAATTGTCCTCCAAAATTGACATGAAATATCCTGGTGCTGCAAACTATATTTTGGGCATGGAAATTAAACAAGATCGGGGAAAGAAGAAGATGTGGTTAAACCAGAGGAATTATGTCGAGACAATACTGCAGAGGTTTAATATGTAGGATAGTAAATCGGTGAAGGTTCTTATTCCTGTAGGTGTAAAGTTATCTGTTCAACAGTGTCCGAAGACACAAGAAGAGGAAGAGTACATGTCCCGTGTTCCATATGCAAGTGCAGTCGGTAGCCTTATGTATGCAATTTTCTGTACTAGATAGAGATTGCACATGTAGTGGGAGTATTGAGTATGTTTATGTCAAAACCAGGGTAGGAGAATTGGACAACAGTGAAGTGGATTTTCAGGTAATTGAGTGGCACAAGTGATTATGGTTTGTGCTACCAAGGAGGACCAGGATTGGATATATTTTTGGACATCCATGGCATTGTTGATGGAGACTGGGTTGGAGATATGGATCAAAGAATATCTACAAGTGGGTATGTGTTTAACCTATTTGGAGGTTCAGTCATTTGGATGAGTAAGAGACAGTCTGTAGTGGCACTTTCAACTACAAAGATAGAATACATGGAAACCACTCATGCAAGAAAGGAAATAGTTTGGTTCCAGAGATTGTGTTCAAGTATGGGGTTAGTACAACAAGCTATAAGGATAGACTGTGATAGCTAAAGTGAAATTTTATTGGCAAAAAACCCTTCTTATAATTCAAAGATAAATCACATTGATGATCAGTATCACTTTGTGAGGGATATGGTTGAGGAAAAAAAGGTGTTGCTCATAAAGGTGGACACTTTGAAGAATACTGCAAATGGATTCACAAAATATGTGAGCACTAAGAATTTATTTTGGTGTAGAGAAATAATGGGCATTACTGGGTTGGATCAATGACTAAGCTCTCATGTGGCCCCCTGTGGAAAGAAAACAACAAGTGGGAGAATGTTGGGTTGTGTTATATTCTTTCCATGACCACCCTACATTCAGGGAATGGTAGCCTTGCCTATACTTTGTGTGGGGCGCTATCGGGGGGTGGCTACCCCCCTTTCCGGGGGTATGCAGGGGGGAAGTATCCCCCCTGTACGAGGTCAAGGGAAGCACCCCAGGAAAATTCTTTTGGACCCTATATTAGGTCAGTGGACCTACCTATGGTTTTGTGCATGGATTTCGCACATTGTTTTGGGCATGATGGTTTATTGTCCATGGTATTTTGTAGATCTGATCAAGGGAACTATGGTTATGTTCTAATTTAGGGTTAATGGATTGGGGTTTACGAATGCTTTGGCATGTATATATATGTATTATAACATTGAAAGGAATCTAATGAAAAATCAATCTGGTAGTCCTGGTTTTGAGATTCAGGGGAAAATCTTTGTGTATATCTTTTGTGTTTTATGCTCTCACCATTATTTATTTTCTATTTTTAGAATTCGTATGCAGGTAATTTTTGTAGGAGGTTAAAACCTACATATATTCATCCTTTTTTGTTTATTATTTTCATCGATCAATTTTGGTTTTAATTGAAGAGTAGAGTATTTTGTTGTCTTGTGTTTTATCATATCACATAAGTTGTTGAAACTACATGTAAAAATCTACATGGTATTAGAGCTAGATTTGTAGAAATATCTACAATTATTCTTGTGAAATGTGAGCTACCTATCCTTGTGGAACAAGGCATCTTAAGGACATGCATGTGGCAGATTGATTGACTACTTCGTGGACAAATCATGGAAGAGTCTGCATGGTTGACTTGGCACTTGGAGTATTGGTTAGTTTTAATACTATTTCTCTTGTTTACATTTAACCTATAAGGAAAGGATTGATGGGCTTTACCCTTGTGGGTTTTTCTTGGCCTCTAGCCTAATTTATGGTGTCTCGTCTTTTTAAGTATTGTATTTTTATAATTTATTGATGACCTAATGAATAAAGTAAATGCTAAATGAAAAACTATATAAATAGTCACAAGTAATTCTCATGACTATAAACTATTTGAATTTCTAACGGGAACAAATTTGAGCTCATGGGCATCGAAGAAACAACCTGTTGTTTTAATATCTTCTACAGAGGAACATCATGTAGCTGCAACTTCTACAACTTATCAAGATGTATGGCTGAAAAGACTATTGAATGATCTTTCACATGTTCAAAATGAGTCAACTCCTATTTTCTTTGATAATGACTATGTTATTGCCTTATCCAAAACTCATGTGTTTCACAAAAAGAGAAAATGATGGCCCACAAATTGATGCCTAATATCTTAGCAGTTTACAGCATTGTTATAAGAGGAACAACAATAATTTCTCTCTCAGCAAACTACAATGTTGTTATAGGAGGAACATCAAATCATTGCTCTCACAACAAACTACATAATTGTTACACGAGGAACAACAAATCATTACTCTCACTGCAAACTATAGTGTTGTCATAGGAGGAACAACAAACCATTTCTCTCACAACAAAATACAATGTTGTTACAAGAGAACAACAAATCATTGCTCTCGCAACAAACTATAGTGTTGTTATAGGAGGAACAACAAGTCATTTCTCTCATAGCAAACTACAGTGTTGTTACAGGAGGAACAATAAATCCTTTTTTCCAGCAATGTAGTCTATAAAAACAAAGTTTAAATATCCCTTTCTAACTCCCCAACCAAGGATACTTTTGGAAAATCGCTCGAGATTTACCAAATAGACCCTACTCTGCACAAAACCCAAATGCCAAAATTTTGTACTTATTCTTCCTTTGATCGGAAATTGACCCGCAAATTTGATGATGATTTTCCTTTACGAAATTTATTTCTTTTGTTGCCTTGATACAGAGTGCTCTATATTCTTGAATCTGTAATGTAAAATGACTCTTTCCAATACACAATCTTGACTAAAAAATTACTGAATTAGAAGATTAACTGAAATATGATTATCCAGGTTCTCATTTAAATGTAAATAATAGAGAAAATATAATGCAGGAATTCTTCATTCAACACAACAATTTAAAGACCAAATCAATTTCAATCTCCAGATATTAATATTATTGATCTGGAATTTATCCAAGAAAAAGAATTAAAGGTATTACAGACTCATGTGCATGGATGTGCCTATGTTACTTTATGCAACAGATTTCTAAGATTGTAAAATACATAGATACTGAAGCAGTTAGAAAAAACACAACAGTAAAACATGTAAACATGACAAGTTTAATAAGGAGTACACCCAATACTCCTGGGCTATGTCTCTTGGTCCAGCCTTCAGTGGTGACCTCTCTATTATGTTTTCAAAGCAGAGTTTTACAACAATGAGCTCAATTTGAGTCTCACTCAACAGATATAAATCAATAGGATTGGATTTGGATCCCCCAAGTCTCTGGATTACACAAAATCTCCTTACTGAAACTTGACCTTTACTGGTCATAGTAGTATGAGCCTAATCTGAGACTCATACATGACAGGCTATATACAGAGGAGTTTGCGTGAACCTCTCAAGCCTCCTTTGGAGTACACAGAGTCTCTGACACTCTCTGGCTCTCTCTAGCTCGATGATGCCTTTAGGTCAGCTCGGCTTCTCTCTGTTCTCTTCTCTTAGCTTTCTTACTCACTTTTGTCACCACCTGCTTTGTTTTTGTCATCTTGTGGCTTTAAAGCTAATATGTTTTATGTTTATTCATTTCTGCTTCTCAGCGCTCTAGTTCTCCTGCCTTTGTCTACTTGAATTCTTCTATTCGGTATCATCATCACTGTGTAACGCCTTTGGTGAGCACCATTATTGCAGTAATAATGCTGCAACTCCTGGGTTGCCTACTTTACTCTTATCAACCCGGTAGTTCGTAACAAACTTGGAAGCGACGGTGCTGTATGCACAAGTACTAGTTCTTACTGCAGGCTGTCACTTGGTCAGTTGACGCAAGATCACTAGGATCTCAAGCAAACTTCTATGGATTCTAGAAGAAGCTTTATGTGTGATGAAAGAAATGAAAGCTTACTCTACAAAGGCTACTCTAATTGCAGAAAGGAAAAAGACTGACATGTAAAGTAAACCTAGCAAGCCCTACTTAACCAGCTAATCCTAATTTTTCATAAAGCACTATGAAAACCATGAAATGAAGGCCATTACCTACTCAAGGAAATAAACAACATCTACTCAAGCTATTTCTAGAAGTAAATGAGCAAAAAACATCTTTTTGGATTTTTATATATTTTTATGTGAAATTGACATGCATGTATTTTATTGTGTGTGAAGGTGGAAGTGAATAGGTGGTGTTGAAGGACAAATTTGGGGTCTTAGGAGATGTAGGATGGTGTAGATGGGTCCTAGGAGGTCCCGGGTGGCCTTCTAGAGTCTTTTCCCACACTCGGCCTTCAAGAGGAAGCCTACAAGAAAATCTACAGGAGGACACAAGGGATCTACAAGGAGGTATACAGGAGGATGTCGAGAGCAATTTTGAAAGTTTTGAAGGTGTAAGAGTGGGTGGAAAGGGTAGATGACAGCTGGGATGATGTGTTAGGAAGCCTATGGTTCACCAAGGATCACTACGAGAGGGAAAGATGGTCGGGAGAGAGGAAGAAATCTTATGGAAAAACGCAGAAAACTAAGGCAGATTTGGGGTGAACTTTGGGTGACCTGAAGGGCATAGATCAGGGAGAGAATGTGATGGCTGATAGGCTGCCCTACTGTGAGAAGAAATCTGGTACAAAAGAACTGGCATTCAAACAATGAAATCAAGCAAGCAAGGAAATTAAGTACATCAAAAAAACAGAATTTTTCATCAAGCTAATCTACATTATGAGCTATGGAAAGAAATGTTGAAAAATGCTATAATGAGAGAAATCATGGAAGAAGATTTATTGTAAAGACAGAAATGAGCTTGGTGAAAGAGATCTAAAGCAAAGCATTAACCTTCTAACAAACTGCAACACTAGAAATCCTATGGAGAAGGAAAATCTGTGTTTTTGTGGCAACAAGAGGGTCTTGGCCTCAGTTCATGGTCCCAAAGGGAGGAAAGGAGGCCAAGGCACTTTTAATGGCCTTTTGTAACTTCTTTCTATCATTGTTTAACATGCTATGGGAAACACAAATGGAAACAACCTTCTAAATCACCAAAAGAAGCCTATTATTAACCAAGAAAGAAATTCATCTAATAACAACTAATCCATAAACTGAAACAAAGCATATAAACACAAATAAGAGGAGCCCGGCTGCTTGGATTGGGCACTAACCCAAGAGCTTCAGCCCTCTGAGGTAACTCAGTGCTAGCTCAAAAAGAATCTCATCTTTATTATCAAAATAGTAATAGGATTACATGAAACTGTCACCAAAAGTAAGCTCGAAGTTGAGCAGAGCAAAACGACAACAAAAATTCGACCAACTCCCTAATGAGTCCCTAGGCCCTTCCACTTATACAAATGAAACTCCCAATAGCTTCCTTAAAATCAGGGATGCTTGTCTCCCAAAACTCGAGGTAAACATAAGTTATCCTCCACTTGCTCGGTTGCCTCCTAGTGCATTGATTTGGCTATTTGTGCTACGAGTTGCATGAAGGAGAATTTGAAGTGGAGAGTAATAAATGAGGGGGATTCCATCCTATAAATCCTCTCCTTTGTCCATTTCGAATTATTGCTACCAATTTTCCATTAAATCTTTGACTTTGTCTTCAAAATTCAACAAAAATCTACATTAAACACATATTAGATTCCATGGCATCATAACCAACCCAACTCACTCCATAAGCATAAATATAATAAAGAAACATGCAATAAGCTAAGAGAATGGTTGATTAAACTATGTTACACATTTATGGTGCTCATACTCTGAGCAACTTAGTCCATCTCCTCATCTTTGATGGTTCTAGTGACCTCCCTAACATCACATGCTTCTGATGTGAGCTCCTCTTCTTTGCCATGGAATCCTGCCTTTCTGTCTACCTCTTCCCAATGTTGTTTCTCTTCTTTCTCTTTTCTGCCTTCTAGCATGCCTAGCAGCAATGGGGGACTCAATTTGAGGCCAATCCAATTGACCTTCAAATTCTGCATAGAGAGCTTATACATTAGCACTCTCCTTAATGCCTCTTTCATCCTTGTTGGGGAGTGATACTCCCTGATCTACAAACTATGCAGTAAGGTGTTCCACCTCCTCATACAAGCATGAATACAGTCCTCCCCAAGTAATATTTCCATATCCTCAAAATGTTAAAATTCTTGAGCCTGATCATTGACACATTTAGGGGCAATTTGAGGATTATTTGCAAGTAGCCGGTGTGTGCTGATAAGAGCCATGAGATCTGATGGTTCAGCTCTGATCATTAAGGGCTCGTTCTGCTTCTTTATCATCAACTTTCTTATTTCTGCTGCCCTTAACTCCTCATGATTAATCCATGATGCCATGGCCATTAGTTGCAGGTCCCCTAGCCTAGCATTGGGGTCCCACACATTCATGTCTGTGAGAGGCATGTTATGTAGATAGAATTTTTCTATTTTTGCCTTGTCTTCTGTTGAGCTTTGGTCACACAGGTCCATAAATTGTCTGTAATCTTGAAAAGGCATTGTGCCTCTCTATGCAAAAGTCTTTATCTGAAACTATAGCCATTGGTCCTTGAGGTATAATCCATATTATTTTGCTGGTGTTCTACATTGCAGTGCCTCCATGGACTAGCTGGCCATGCATGCCAATTATGTCTCTTTTTCTTGCAGTTGTCTTCTTAGCAATTCATTTTCTGTTTCAATGTGAGTTCTTGTGATTGCTTCTCTATTTTGATTTGATTTGATTTGATTCTCCATATGGCCAATATCCTCAACTCCATTGGATTTGGCTATTTGCATCCACCTGTGGGTCCTTATTATTTCTTTCTACAACTCAAAGAAAAGTGGGATTGCAAATTTTTGTGGAATGATTCTTCCCCCCTCAAGAATATTGTAGTAAGAGCCCAGACTAGGCTGGGGGTTAGGTTCTTGTGCCTATGTTGCTTCCTCTTTCCTTTGTGGCTATCCTTCTATCCTTTTTTCAAGTTTTTCCATCTCCTGTAGTCTTGACAGGGTCTCCTATAGAACAGTTTGTGCCTCCTGTCGAACTGTTTGTGAGTCTTGTAGTTCTACTTTTTCCTTCCATGTGGGAGATCTAGGAGTCCCCCTTTGATAAGTGATAGGTGTCTTGGAAGGGTATTCCTTCCCTTGGGTAGAGGGTGAATCTTCAATAACAATAGTAACTTTAGAAGAAGGTTGGGGTTTCCCTTGTTTGATCCTTGTGCTCTTCCTAGCCCTAAAATACATTGAGGTCTGCCTCTTCCTCTTTTGTTTTGGTTTGATTGGGGTGCTGAGGGCAGTGAGAGTAGTTGTTGCCTCTCTTTCTAGGGTCTCAGGAGACACTTCTGTCTTTTATGCCTCTCTTTCTCCTCCTTTTGTCTCTTCCTCTGTCTCTTTTTGTTTTGTTTTTGCCTACTCTATTTTGGTTTCTTTCTTCTCCCTTTCTTGTTCCTCAATTTCTTCTCCTTCCCCCTCTTGCTACTCTTCCTCCTCACTATCAAAAGGATTGATATCATAGGTGAGGACCTTTATGTCATCTTCTGCTATCATGTTTAAGAAAATTTCCCATGTTATGGGGATTGTGAATGTATGGAGGGCTTCTTCCACTAAAATTTAACTAACCCATGGTGAACCAGCTGATCTGGACTCCCTGCCTTGAACTTAATGGTGGAGTCTATGAGGGATTGCAGGCGAAAATAGGGGATGCTGAGTTTTTGGGGTGTTGGAGTGTCTATGCCATATCTCAGCTCATGGAGGATTCTAAAATGGTAGCCATAGACTATGTTATACTCCCTTCACAGGAAACATATTTGATGATTTGGTAACTGATCTCATTCCAAGGGTAGGGTTTGCTTGTCCTTCTAATTCCATTTTTGTCTTCTATAGGATGCTCATTAATTTGTAAGAAGTTTTTCTTGGCAACCTGTCCAATTGGTTTTTCATCTTTTCTCTAAGGCAATCCAAGAGGAAGGGCAGTAACCCTACTGATAAATTCTGGGGTGATTTCCATGGAAAGACCTCTAAAAGTGATAGTGGCATGGTTCCTTGAGTGAGGGACTAAAGAAAGGGAAAATTCTTGAGCAACTTCTTCATCAAACCCTCATAATTTCTCAATAAATGGCATCCAATTTCCCTAGTGAATATGGCTACTACTTGGGGATGTTCATGGAGCCTGGTTGAATTGGTGGGCTCCTTCCTCATGAATCCTCCTGTCGTTTTTCTTATACCCCTTTTGAACACCAAATGTAGAGATGGAGATAAGAATTTTGAAGAAAACAAGAAAACAAAGGAAAATTGTGTCTTTTTTTTACAAAACAGGCATAATTTTTTTATGTAATTCCCCTTCTTTTATGGACTCAATTCCTCCTTAAAAATGATATCACTCCTTGCACATATTGATAATCAAGCTAGGTATGCATAGAACCTACCTCCTCAAGTGAGAAATCGAGCAAAAACCTTGTGTTTTCTCCTTAAAAACTACTCACTGCCCCTCCTATAGAACTGCCTATAGGTGCTCTTGTAGAACCTGTAAGTGCTCCTGTAGAATGTCGATAGCAGGAGGATGGATGAAAGCGATGGAGAATGATGGTTTCGAGGTTGTGGTGGTGACAAAGAGCTTGCTGCAGTTAATTGGACGAGGATAGAATGAAAGAAAAGGTGGTGAAAGAGTTTCAAGGAGGAGTACTTATTTCTTCTTTTAGATATTTCTGGTGATGGGGTGATCTGGAAAAAATGTACGTAGCCATATTTGGATCGTTGGTCCCCACATGCCTTGTCATCATGGCTTTTTCCCGTAATCACTTCTCATCATTGCATCAGAGTTTGCAAACCCTCAACTACCTGTCCTTGGGATATTTCTCTGAGTTGACCATGCACACGTGTGGTGGCATCTTCGAATGAGTGCAGTCAATTGGATGAGGGTGGCTAATTAGCTGGCCACCTTTTCTTATTCAAACCTAACTACCTCATTCACTTATGCATATATTTCAATTACACAGATGCAACATAGGAGAGGGTTAGTCACTTACATGTGAGTTGAATGTATGTGCTGTGAGGTAGTTTGGTTCCTTTTGCTGCTACATGCTTGTATTTCCTTTGTTGCATGCCCTTTGCTACCTAATGTGTGGTTTTTTGTCTTGTTCAGGTATCCTCTAGCCAAATATAAGCTGCAAATGTCTCCTTCAATCCCATGGTTGCACTTCTTTGCTGTTGTGGCTTGATTTTAATGGGATCAACCGCTACAGTTATTCCTACAGGATCTCCTGTAGCTGCTTCTCCCTTTAAAATTTTAGCTAATTTTTTGTGTTGGGATATGTGAAGATGGGGCTAGAGATTCTAATGGATATGGAGAGGTACTAGATAAGTTGCAGGTGAGATTTGAGGTGCTGCTCACTTTATTTTTTGTTTTTTTCTAAAAACTGGTTTATGCATTTTCTGTGACAGGAAGGAAAAAATGATGATGATGATGTGATGTAGGTGTGGAGTGGATGGCAAGGAGGGTTGATAGTTGTAGGCGGGTTTACATGTTCTTCATAAAGCCTCCTAGCTCCTCAAACTACTTTGTGGAACCATTTCTGGCTCTCTATGATTCCTATAGGAGCCTCTTCTAGAAAACACAGGGCCTCTTGTAGAACACACAGTTTCTGGGAAAAAACACAGTGGGGTGGAAGAAGGTCAGAAATGGTTGAGAAGAGTGTGTAGGAGGTGAAATAGGCTCTTTGGCATCTTTTCTTGCTCCCTGTGGTCCTCCTGCAACCTACAATGCACATTACATTTCAATTTTATTTTTCTTCTTTTCTCAGTTTTTTTGTTTTTTTTAAAGACAACTAAGGTGCCTCAAGGAGGTTTCCACCCTAATTGCCTACCCTGGGTGCCTCCAAGGGAGGTTTTCATCAAAGGATCTTATTTTTTACTCTTTTCTCTTTTTTCTTTTTATTGTTTTTGGCATCACTGGGCCACCTCATAAGAGATTTTCAACCCAATTATGGGACTCAAGCACCTCATGGAGGTTTTCACTTGAGTCCTTATTATTTTTTCCTTTTTTTTTGTTTATTTAGTGTGTGGAGGCTGAGACGTGCTCCACTACCATC
This sequence comes from Pinus taeda, assembly GCA_000404065.3. Lineage (NCBI taxonomy): Eukaryota > Viridiplantae > Streptophyta > Pinopsida > Pinales > Pinaceae > Pinus > Pinus taeda. The sequence continues at coordinate 48,141 of APFE030547374.1, forward strand.
ACTATCCTATTCAGATCTTCAATGAACTCTCGCTTGGAGAGGGGCTTCTTGTAAATTTTCAACCTATGTCCATTGACAAGCATGGGGATGGCTTCCTCATCAATGGTTCTGATCAGAACTGAACCATTGTCATTGCATTTTTCCATAGTGTAGGGTCCCAGCTATCTTGTCCTCAGCTTTTCCTTGAAGTCTTTATACCTTGAATCATAGAGTGGTGCCCAATCTCCCTTTTGGAATTTCTTCTCCTTGATATTTTTGTCATGCCATATCTTCCTCTGAAGCTGAACTACCTCTGTGTGGAGAAGGGCCTGCAATCTTTGTTCATCCAATCCATTGAGCTGGAGTAGTCTTTCGTTCTGTGCATGGATGAGGTCTAGGTCCAATTGAGTTACCATCCTTAGTGTATTGAATTCAAATTCTATTGACAACAAAGCCTTCTTCCCATAGACCAGTTCGTAGGGTGTGAACCCTGTGGTGGTCTTCCATGTTGTGTTGTAGGCCCAGGTGGCCTCAACTAATCTATTCGCCCAATATTTTCTGCTGCTTCTCACTACCTTGGTTATAATTCCTTCCAAAGCTATGTTAGTGACTTCCACTGCCCATTGGCTTGTCGATGGTAAGGGGTGGAAGTCCTGTGCTTGATTTTATGATGTGTGAGCAAGTCTTCAATCAAATTGGAAGTGAACTAATAGGCTTGATCTGTGACCAATTTTCTTGGATACCCGAACTTCTAGAATATAGTTTCTCTCAAAAACTCATTTACTTTTTCCTCTTTTTCTGCTTTGATTACTTTTGTTTCTGCCCACTTTGTCAAATAATCAGTGCACACAATGATGTATTGCTTATGTTTTCAAGGAGGGTTGGTGGGACCCACAAAGTCCATGCCCCACTTCTCAAATGGCTCAAAGTTCACTTGAGGTTGCATGGGCATCTCATCCTTTGGAGTAGGTTTCCCCATCCTTTGACACCGATCACATCAGCTGGTGTATCTCCTCACATCTTGATGAAGAGTGAGCTAATAGTAGCATGATTGCAAGATTTTGAAGGCAGTTCTCTTTGCCGCAAAATGACCTTTGCACGGCCCATCATGACAGGTCAGGAGGATTTAAAAAGCTTCCTCCTCCTTGAGACATCTTCTCAATATTTGATCTGGGCCATGTTTGAAGAGATTACCCCCAATCTAGGTGAAAGGGGCATTTTTCCTCACTATCTTGCTCTTCTCCTTCGAGGACAGGTGTGGTGGGAACTGTGCTGAAACCAAGTAGTTTGCTATATCAGCAAACCATGGAGAGAGTACTGAGATAGCAAATAGGTGTTAATCTGGCATTTGATCATCCAACTTCCTTCTTCACCTGTAGGCAAA
>APFE030547411.1:0-12651 GCA_000404065.3 Pinus taeda
CTGTGTCGGTACCTTTATTAATATCGGGGGTATTCTGCTTGGATTGCAATTCCTTAAGCAACTGTTCCTGTCTTTCCTTCTCTTGTTGTTGTTGTTGTTTCTGCTGTAGCTTTGCCTGCTCTTTTCTGACTCTGTCTTCCTCTTGTTTCCTTAAGCGTTCTGATTTTTCTTTAGCTGAATGCTCTGCCTGCTCTTTTCTTAGCTTATCTTCTTGGTTCTTCTTCAATTGTTCCTCCCGCTCATTAGTTTTAATTATAGCAGGGGACTCTTCTTGTCGCTGTTTGCCAGGATCGCTTGAGGATGACACTTGGGTTGGTATTATTAAGTCCAGGGGCAGAGTTTGCAACCTCTGCTGCCTGAGCCTGTTAAATTCTAATAGCCCTTCGTCATTATACCTTGTTTTAGCAATTTCTCTGGCCTGACCAATTGATTCTGCTGAGGTAAATATGTCATCAAAAAGGTCCTCTTTATGCTCAAACGTTGATAGTTTGGCATGTTCAAGAGCGGCGTATGCATATTTGTTGGGGTCATATGCTCTGTTTGGGAGTATAGGAAGATGCAGGGCTTGAATTTTCGTGGCTTCCTTTTCTGCATGCTTTAAATCATGTAGGGTGAAAACCCCACATCTGGGAGGAAAAGTTGGCCAGCCTCTTTTTTGCTTATTTCTAAGAGTCGATGTGGTGCTTTCAGCTGAGAGTTGGTAGGCAATCTCTCGAGCTAGCAGTTTATCAGGAACATAAAAAGGAAGGACGTGGGGATTGGCTTTACTACCAAAAACTCTAACATATGTAAAATGTTCTTCACCAAACCAGCTTCCTACCGACGGTAGATCAAAAGAGGCTAAGTAGGAAATTCTTGAAATGGGCTTATTAAAGATGGCATAATAAATAGGAATCATAAAACCATTGCAGATACTATACAAGTGGGCTTTGTGGGACGACTTCCACATCTTTTGATGATAAATATGGATGGGAGAGGGGTCCTGTGTGGTCCATCTCCAGCCGAGAATGGGGAATTCAGAATTAAAACACAAAGTATCCAGAATATAAGCACTGTAATAGAAAGGAGGGATTATTCTTTCACTAACTCTAGTTTTATTCCTATATTCCTGGATGGCTATGGCAAGCTTATCTGAAAGGATGGTGGCCCAATCCATAACCCAACTGTTAACTGCCGCATCTATGAGGGGAACCATTTCGATAGTAAAATTGGTGGAGTCGTGAAGACCCCACATTCTACACATCATTATAGCAGCATAGCAATAGGGCGAACACAAGGAGTCGACTGAGTACTTACCGGAGGTTTCATGCTTGTGTTTAGCTGGATTCGACCTCCAATCTTTGATTGGCTCGGACTCAGTTTCGTTCTCACTTGCGAACTTCTCGAGGAATGCTTTGTTGTAAACCTTCTCCGGCTTAGGCAAATGATACATTTGCCTTAAATCCTCTGGCTTGAAGGACCCAAATATCCTTCCATCTTTTGCTATGAAGGTTCTGTCTTTGATAGAAATCTCCTCGATTGCCCATTTAATAGCATCAGTGTAGGGGAGCATTTGTTCTCTTGCCGCTATCCTATGTAGGAAAGAATCGGCCAAGTCTTTGAGAGTGCACTCTGAGCTCTTGGTGGAGTCCACGGTAGCTTGTTCTACCACCTGCTTGGGCTTTTCGGCCTCTAGTAAATCATAAGTTCCCTGCCAGGTGGTTTTAGCGAGTCCTGCGCAGGTTGTGTCTGATATCAATCCCTTCTTACTGGTCATGATTGGTTGTGGCATGGATTGTGATTCAACAGCACCTCCAACCTTCTTCTGCTTCTTTCCCATAATGCCTGAATTGCTTTGGCAAATCTGTAATCTGCGCAGAAGAATGGTTTTTTGGCGTAATATTGAGACAATAATGAAACTCACAATTGAGCAAACAATAAGAAGAACATCGATATACTTGGCCTTTATTAAACAGCAAGGATGCGATCTATGGGCAGATTTTGAAAGGATGGGTTCATTAAAGGTCCGTATACAATCTGCCACCTTATAAATGCTTACTGGTGCAATATTCGCCTAAAGATCTTTCAAATAATGCAAGGGGCGTATCGGAGGCTGAGCAGGAATGATTATGCTTTAATTACCATTAACTCTGGCTTTCCAATCATTCTAACGGCTTTTCTTGGAGAACTGTGCCTTATCTTATCGGATCGGGGAGGGGCACGATTGATAGTTTTAACAATGTTTCAACCGTTGCCGATCGCCGATTGCCGATATCGGATCGGGGAAGGTTATGCGCGCATTAATATTTGGCAAGAGAAATCACCGATCACCGATGACCGATATCGGGTCGGAGAAGCATGTATGAGCATCACTTGATATACGAAGAAAACTGCCGATCACCGATATCGCCGATGGCTTTATCGGGTCGGGACTTTATCGATAGACATGATAATGGATGCACAAAGGAAATGGGCGATGGCCGATGGCCGATATCGGGTCGGGTATTTGACCGATGGCGCAATAGGGATGCACAAAGGAAATGGCCGATGGCCGATGGCCGATATCGGGTCGGGTATTTGACCGATGGCGCAATAGGGATGCACAAAGGAAATGGCCGATGGCCGATGGCCGATATCGGGTCGGGACTTTGACCGATTGATTGCTTGATGCATACATATTTACTTTAATTCCAATATTTTTAAAGGGATATTGCTTTTCATTGAGTTTTTGGAATTTATAAAGTAAGGTTTATTGACATCAATTTTATTTTGAAAGGGACCCATTTCATATTTTAATGATCTCATGAAAAATAATAAGGATGAAATGGGGGGTTGTTTTGCAAGGCACAACATGCCCTTACATTATTATTGTTATGTCAGCTCTGATTATATTATGACCCCTTAGACTCCTATATATAGAAAGAAGGTCTTTTCATTTGAATCATTCAAGAATTGTTCATTTGTGCAATGTAAAGGAGGTTGCCCCCTCGAAGAGGCTTATTTGAAGGTGTTGATCTATCTTTTCTATCTTTTTGTCAGCTGGTTTGATAACACTAGCAGAAGATCATCCCTATGGGATGACTACATGGAGTAACTGTGGATATATAAGGTGCGAGTGCACTGGCTGATTTTGAAGTAATAGAAATTGGTGACGACAACAATCCATACCCTGCACTCCTTGGAATTGACTGGGCCATTGATATGAATGGAGTCATCAACTTGAAGAAGAGGACAATGTCGTTTGAGAGGAAATCACATCGGGTTGTAGTACCGTTGGACCCTGCAAAAGGACCACACTATACCGAACCGGTCCGTGACTATGAAGAAAGCGAAGATGACTTGGATTAGATCTACAAAATAACGCATGAGATTAAGACTAGATTAATCCAATAGCAGATGGACGGATTTCATGGGACCGGGAAATTTCTTGTACCTCGAATTCAGATGAAGAGTTGGAGTACTGGTAGAATAGGCAACATGAAGTATCTATGTTGTGTTGCAACATGATGACTAAATCGTTGCATTGTGTGTCATCGGAGGTAAGAAATTTACCCTATTACGATGGTTTAACTGACATAGATAAGTTTTTGGATGATTTTGAATGAGAAGTCCCTGAGGATCATCGCTTCCAAGCACTGTATTTAGTGTTGTATGCTATTCCCGCACGATGGTGGGGTAAGCACATGGATAGATTTGGTGGATGGTGAGATTATAGAAGGATGATGAGGTTATGATTTGGTCATCCTAAAATTAAACTAACTGAGAAATATGATGGGAGAAATTATCCACGTGATCATTTAGCGAAGTGGACTAAAGCTTATGGAACAGAGTCGTAGCTGGGGTGGGTGCACTTATTCTATCATACTTTGGATACAATTCCTATGAATTGGTATCTGGAAATGGAGCTCCGCCATGGCACGCTGAGTGGGATATATTAAGGGAAGGATTCTTAATTACCTTTAGTTTTGAAGATGGGTTCGAGAGGATTGATGAAGCTCTACAGGAGATTAAGGCAGCGATCTTCAGAATCCCACAGGAACCTTTGGAGTGGATTCAACCAGATTGGAACACCCAGCTGCTAGGAGGTGGAATGCTATATTGTGACCGCTGAGGGGGATGTTGAAGATCCAAGAAATATTAATATTCCAAAGGCAGAAGGCCATCACAAGGTCAAAGGTCTGCAAATAGACAACCCATACATCACCGTGCCATTGAAAACCAAGCAAGTGAACATTGGTACTGAAGCAGAGCCAAATTTGCGAAGATTGGTGATTACTGGGATGATGCCACAATGGATAAATTTGTTGAGTTAGTCCGTGAGTACAAGGATCTTTTTCCTACCAAGTTTTCGGACCTGAAGGGCATAATAGGTGACTTGGGTGTGATTAAAATCACTTTGAAACCGGACGTGAAGCCTGCTAAGAAGAGGTTGTATTGCCTTAATCCCAAATACAATGAAACAGTTCACTTGGAGTTGGATAAGATGCTAGAATCAGGCGTCATCGAACCTATGTAAGAATCTAATTGGGTGAGCTCGATGGTGGTTCAAGAGAAGAAACAAAAGGGAGAAATAAGGATTTGAATAGATCTAAGGAAGCTTAACGATGCCTGCATCCATGATCCTTTTCCGACACCATTTACTGATGAGGTATTAGACAATGTTGGAGGATAGGAGGCCTACTCGTTCACTGATGGATTTTCTGGGTACCATCAGATCAAGATCACACCAGAGGATAGGAGAAAAACAACCTTTGCGACGGAATGGGGTTGTTTCCAGTATACCATGATGTTGTTTGGGCTCAAGAATGCGCCTATGATATTCTCTCACTTAGTCATAGCGGCATTTAAGGAATTCATTCATAAGTTATTTGAGGTGTATTTGATGAATGGACGTTTAGTGAAGCGCCATGTAGCAAGTTTGTGCCTGATGCTGGATACGTGTCGCAGATACCAGATCACGCTGAATCTGAAGAATTGTTTATTTTGTGTCCCCTTTGGGATCTTGCTGGGTCATGTGGTGTGCAAGCAAGGGTTGATGGTGGACCCTGCCAAGATCGCGGTGATAGTGAATTTGGAGGCTCCAAGAACTATCAAACAAATGCGCACAATGCTCGGACATACAAGATATTACAAGAATTTCATCAAGGCTTATGCTCAAATTACCGTGCCCATGGAGAAACTACTGAAGAAGGATGGTACATTATGTCGGGATGAAGAATGCAAGTGCAATTTACATGTTTTGAAGGAAAATATGGTCACCGCGTCGATCTTGGTCTTCCCCGATTGGAAGAAGGAATTCCATGCACATGTTGATGCGTCTTGCATTGCGTTGGGAGTAGTGCTAACACAAGTCGGTGAAGGAGAGATGGACCACCCTATATCCTTCGCGAGAAGGAAATTATCAAAGGTCGAGAAGAATTATTAAATGAAAGAACGTGAAGGATTGGCTATGGTGTACGCGCTTCAAAAATTCAGGCACTATCTACTAGGTGGACATTTCAAAATGTATGCCGATCATTCTTCCTTGAAATACCTAGTCAATAAGCCTGTGTTCGGGAGAAGGTCTGTCAATGGTTGTTGCTATTCTAGGAGTATGACTATTGTGAAGCCAGGTAGGTTGAATGCAAGACCTGACCATTTGTCACAGATCGAAACAAGAGAGGTGATCTAGGAGGATATTGTCAGTCCAGCATGAGTGGAGTCTTCAGTGGTTCAAAGTCGAAGTGATCGTCAAATGATCATGGTCAATGAGGTCTTGAACTTTATGAGCTTTGCCAGTTTTTTCATCGGCATTCAGTGTCTGGTATCTTCAACTTCGACAATGATGTTTATGGTTCAGGTTGTCCGGTGATGTACCTGGTTGTCGACATATGGTTGTCATCAGTTCTGACGGGGTTTGGTTGTCAGGGATGGAATAGGTCATCTTATGAGGTTTTTATGTCACATGTGACAATTGTTGTAAAAGGAGTTCTTTTATTCATTTGACAAAATCCAAATGGCTAAACTCTAAAGACATTGTATAAAAACCCTAGTGCATAACCTAAGTCCTAGCCCTAACACCTAAAAACCTAACCTATAAACTACACCATGTATCTAAATACATTAAAATGCTATTTCCTAAAATCCTAAACCTCTCGGCCATGAACAAGTGTAAATAACACTACATTACAAAACTATGTTTAAAACCATTACACATATCTCCTAACCATTGATCGCATCGGAACCATTAGCCTCATTCACATGAGCACCATTAGGTTAACTGTAGTCCCTAAGTCTCTGGAATTAACCATAATCGCATCAGAAAAAGGGGCATGTGATCAGTTGTTGGTAGGCCGTCGGGGCATCGGGACCGCACAGTAGGGAGGTTGTTAGGCTAACTGCGGAATAGTCGTCACATGCAAGGATGGACAACCGCGTCGGTAGCCAAAATCGCTGGGTCTAAACTTCATTGTGTCCCTTTGTGGCTTGACCGCAGGCTATTCACATGGGCGGTTAACAACTTCGCGCAGTCAACTTCACCCCCAGCGGCTAGTTGCTATTATAAAGTCATTTTTGGGTTTTTAAATGAATTTTTTGTGCTAGTTTAATGCAAGGGCCTTGTAACCAACTCCTAAGGTGGCCTTTTGTCATTTGACCAAACCCTAACTTTAGTGTTCATGCCAATCTTGGCTAGGGAAACCTTAGATGTACCTGAAACCCTTTAAATGCACCATTTTGTTCATGAAGAAGACATTAGTGGTTTTGAAGTTTTGTGTGCAGATTCTGGAAGTTATAGGCAATTTTTGTTTTTAGTGTAATAGGAGAATCCAAAGTTAGAATTGGGAACCGTGATAGGCATTGGAAAACTACTTCAGAAAGATTTCTTATGCCAGTAACCAGAAGTTCCTGCGTGCATAATAGTCTAGTTAATTTTCTATGTAATCGACCTCCTTGGATTAAATCCTAATAAAGTGGTCACCCATCTTGAAAGTGGACCCAGAGACGTAGTCCATCAGGGACGAACTTCGTAATCAATCTTGTTGTCTAGTATCAATATGTTTTACTGCTTTTCACTTATGTTTTACATCTTGCTTATGTTTCTCATCTGTCATAAATTCCTTCCTCTCAAACAGTTCTCATGGTTAAAACACTATAAGTTAACATTCAATTCACTGTTGGCATTAATAAATTATACTTGAGTTTAACATATGATCATTTCAGATCATATAATTTGGTATCTGAGTAGGTTGTGTTTGTAGAATTTGTCATGAATGTTAACCAGGTCAAAGTCGCAATATGGAGAAGGAATCCTCGAGGAGATTGATCCAAAGATTGGAAAGCGAAGAATCGCTCATAAGCCGACCATGACAGGATTTGATGCAGGTGAAACCCTTGAAACTAAGATGAGAGAGGAACAGTTTCAGCAAGAATTATTGAGTATGTAGCATATGTTGGGATAACTTTACGAAGATAAGAAGGCGAGAGATGCAGCGTCTTATTCAAAGACATCGAAGAAGGACAAAGGTAAAGGTAAGGCTGATAAACCTCCTTCACTTCCATCATCTCCATCATCATCTTCTTCTTCTTCTTCTTCCAGTGCAGAATCTCAAACAGAAAAGAAACCTAAGAAAACATCTCTTTTGAAACTTTAAGTAAAATTTGATTTACCTATTTATGATGGCGAAATGAATCCTGAAAATTTAGATAACTGGATTAAGCAGTTAGAAGTGCATTTTCGTATTCAAAACATTTCTGACAATAAAATGAAAATTAAGTTAGATACACTTAGAATGGGGGGAACAACTTTAATCTAGTGGAAAGTAAAACTCAAATAGATGTAAAGCGGAAAGGTAAAGTCATCTCTTCATGGTCTAAGTTTTTAAAAGCTCTTAGGAAACAATTCTATCCTTTAGGATACATGCAACAAGTTGTTATTGATTGGCAACATTTGAGGCAAGGTAAAGGACAGAGTGTGCAGGAGTTTACTCAGGAGTTAAGAAAGAAAGCATTGGCACTTGGTATTTCATTGGATACACGTGAAACTTTATTAAAATACATCAACAGTTTACATTCATATTTGTAGCATACATTATTGATGTTTAATCCTGATGATTTTGATGAAGTGTGTGTTCAAGCCATACATATTGAATCAGGCGGCAGACCATTCAAGTTTTCACCACAATAATTCAAAGAGTTGGAAGTCAAGGATTCCAATGAAAGTAAAGATAAGAACCATTCGAAGAGAAATAAATCAGCGATAGCTCAGAAGGAAAGACCTACTTGTTCTCATTGCCAAATAATCGGTCATGATGAATCTAGGTGTTGGAAACTTCATCCAGAACTTAAGCCCAAAAATTTCCTTAAAGAGAAGGGTGAAAATAAAGCAATTGTAGCAATCCAGCAAGATCTAGGTTTCGATTCAGGTGATGAAAGGAGGATAACTGCCATAGTTTCGACAGGTAAAACTTTTGACACTGGTTCAAGTTTGAAAACTATTACATCTTCATCAAACATAAATCCTTCAAATGAGGATAAAAGAGTTGAATTATTTAACATAAGGATAAATTCTAAGCACACAAAGATAGATACAATGTTTGACAGTGGATCACAGGAAATTTAATGTCTGAATATTTAGTTAAGAACTTGGGTTTGGAGACACGGAATCATCCAAGACCTTACCCATTAGGATTGCTAAATAAATCAACTCAGATAAAAGTCACAAAACAATGTCGATTAAGATTTTCCATTACAGCTAATTACATTGATGAAGTGGAATTAGATATGGTTCTAGTAGACATATGTGGAGTTGTCTTAGGAAGTCCTTATATTTATGATCATGATGCAATGTTTTATAGGAAAGAGCATAAATATCACCTTAATAAAGATGGGGTTGAATTGATTGTCAAGGCACATAAAAATAAAAATCACTTGAATTTAGTTGTTGCTAATCAGATGAAGCGATTAATAAGTTCAAATAAGAGATTTGTAATCATGTGTGTAAAGGAACAACATAAGAGTCAACATGATGTTTGTTCAGGTTATAAGTCTCAGCTTAAAGATAGTTTGATCAAAGGGGTAGAAATTTTTTCAATTCTATTTAAAGAACCCAAACATCTTACTCATAATTAGGGAATACAACACGAGTTATAGTTGATGTCCAAATCTCCTCTTCCTAATGTCAAAATGAATCAATTCAGTCCAAGTTTGGAAGTTATAAGTTACAGGGATGCAGGTCAGTATTGGGGAAAGTTAGTGTTTGATTCTGGAGTAACCTTAAGTAGTGAGTCCCTAGAGGCTAAGGGCTCGGCCCTGGTGGATCACTTGCTCCCGTACCATTATTTCCGATTCATGTGTGGTTTGATCTCTTCCATTTACTCTGTTCAGTAATCTGACGTGCTTTGCTGTTTTACATATCGGCTCTGTTATATACTTTACTAAGTAATGTTATTCCCTGTAACAGGAATGCTATGTTATTCATTCTAACTTTATATTGCATTGTTGTTCCTTTTGACAATTGATATAACATTGTTGTTCCTTATAGATTGCCATTGTTATTCGATTACAGATTAACAGTGCTGTATATTCCTAAATTGGTACTATTGTATGGTTTATTCTTAAAATGTGATTGTTGTTCATTTGTGATTGCTATTCCGTTGTGATCACAATTGTTGTTACCTTATAGCTTTGATTCATACTTGTTGTATCGAAGCTCAGATTACTGTTCCTTTTAATATTAAGAGTGTCGTGTGTTTAATATGGTTTATTGTACATTCATATTTGATCTAAGTTGTTGCTCTATATTTTATTTCTGTTAGTTTGTTGTTCTATTTCTGTTTGCTGTTCAATTTATCTCTAAAGTAAAGACTATTACTTAATTCCTGTAGGATATAATTATTTTTGCATTCATTTCCATAGGTTAAGGTTTTGTTGTTCCATTTCCTGTCATTTGAGTTATCATCGCTTTGGTGTGCAGACGATCTGAGATTGTAGTGAACATCGACATATGTTGTCTAGTTCCCAAATTGATGATCCTTTCCTTGAGTGCTTTCTAATTGCATCAGTTTACAAAGGGAAAAGTTACCATTACTGTACCCTTGACTGATAAATTGTTGTAGCTTTCTGAACGCATGATTTGAGTCTTAGGTTTCTTTTTGTAAGTAGATTTTATTCCAAGCATCCATTTACTCTTGTATTTAGAGCACTATACTACTAGCATTACTCTGATAAATGACTGCCTCAAAGTGAGTACACCCTTGAGATAACAAATCGTTCTTGGATTGACAATTAATGTAGGGTAAATAGAGGTGAAAAAGACCCTTTTTACTACTTGACATATTGGCGCCATTGCCGGGGAAGAGTGTAGCCATTTGTTTCTTTTCCAGAGTAGTGTAAGAACCTGCTAGGAGAGAATTGGGTTTTAAAAATAGAAGGTAAGAACCTGCATATGGAGCATGTAATAGCCCTACTCCCCTGCCCACTTTCCTGCACATTTGTTGTTGTTTTTTTTATTATAGAAATTAGCATTTGATTTGCATGCATGACTAAGCAGAAAAAAGCTGAAAAGAATCCTAAACCACTACCCAAGTCTGATAAAGCTAAGGGGCTAGTGACCCTTGGCCGATCAACCTTTATAGACGAAATCCTTAAGAAAGCAGAATCTCAGCCTTCAGTAGGACCTAGAAAAGTTGCTTCTAGACAACCTACTAGTTCCCCTTAGGCCACAGGATCACCATCTGTAACCTTTGCTGAGGTGCATAGTCAAACCGAAGAGCAATATTTTCAAGAAATTGAGAATTCTAGCCCAAAATCATTGCAAGAAGGGAACCTTAGAAACCTCTGTGAAGGGAGAGGAGAAACTGGGGAAACTGAAGAACCAAGATCTCCTCTTGGGATAATTCCGCCATTAAGCAGCCCAGATAAGGGAAGTGCTGCAAAAATCATCCATAACGAAGTCGAAGAACCTCAAGAACCAAAATCCCCCCATAGATTATGAACTCTCATCATCCCAGTTAAAGGAAGTGTTGTTAAGGCCATTCCTGTTGAAGCCATTCCTCCTCGTCAGCCTAGGAATACCCTCCTGGACATCCCAGAAGATTATTAGCACATATTTGACCAAATGGCCCAAAACCAGCCAAACATCAAAACTTCTACACTGCAATATCCCATTGTGGACACTGTAGCTAATTCTCCTATGAAAGCAATTCCTCTCCAGCATATCCCTACATTTCATGGCCTTACATTAGAAGATCTGGACGCATTCTTGTTTGAATTTGATGTGCTGTGTAGAGGATATGACTATACCACCGATCCCCATAAATTGAAATTATTTCCATCTACATCAAAAGGGGCTGCTTTAAGATGGTTTATGGGGTTGGATGGTGGTGTTATAAATAAGTGGGATCAAATGAAAGAGGCTTTTATAAAAACATATCAGGACTATTGCAGGTCTAGAGAGTTAAAAGATGAAATATTTCATATGGTAGCTAGACCAAATGAAACATTAGAAGAGTATGTTGAACGTTTTCAGTATAATCTTCAAATATCTCCTTATGCATCATTACCCTTACCTGTTAATGTATTAAAAACAATATTAATTAGAGGAATGAAGGAACAATGGATTGAAACACTAAATATTATGAGAAAATGAGATATTTATCAGGAAAATTTTGCTGACATTATTGATTTATGTATCAGGAGTTCAAGAGGCAACACAAGACTAAAACCAGCAGAACATGATAGGTTTGCAAGAGACAACAAGATCTCTGCAGAAGGAATAACTCGCGCATAAATTGGAAATTTATTAGAAAATTTCAAAACTGACATACTGGGGACTCTGACAATGCAACTTGATATTATGCAGGCCAAGCAGAAACAAGCAGAGGTAGAACAAAATTTGGCAATCTTCTGTCCCAAATGCAGAAAGAAACACAACCAAAAAGAGTGTCTATTAGATGCGGTTAAAGTTTGTGCCATTTGTACAAAAGACCATTCTACAAAGAGCTGTCCTTGAAAGTAGCATATAAGGAAGCGAAAGAAGAGCCAGAACCGGTGTACCTACTTAATCAATGCCGTCAATGGCAGCCGCGACAATCATGTATGTTCACCGATCCATCTTCTTCTTTTTAGCCTCCACAATATCATGCTCAGCAATATAATACTATGTGGCAATAACAACCTCCATTCTCAAATTGGTCATAGCAACCATTTCATTCATCATCACCATGGTCGAATAAGTCAAGTCAACCCAATTGGCCAAATTTTCCCTATGCCCCACCATATTGGCAAAATAATGTACATCCAGTGCAATGGTCCCCTCCTACTTCACAGAGTCAAACCTGGCAAACAAACTGGCAAAGACCGATGAATCAGCCAGTAGGAACCATTCCGCTCCCTCAACCTACACTACCAGCATTATAACAAAACCCCCAGTCTAACTTAAGACCGCAACTCCCAGCCAACCCAACCCTAATTCAAATAACAGACCAGTCCAATCCGTTCAAATAATTGAAACACTAGAGATAGAAACCGATCTAAGGGAGTGTAGTGACCTTCAATTAAGATCTGGGCGCATTATAGAAACATAGGGAGATAAAACCACTCAAGTTGAATATCAGTTACCTATAGAACAACCACTACAAGAAGAGGATGCGATCAAACAACAAACTCATGATCAAGTAATCACGTCTTCTCCTC
>APFE030547414.1:0-12266 GCA_000404065.3 Pinus taeda
TCTGCTACTTGCTTTTTTATGTCGACCATTTCATTGGACATGGTCTTAAGAACTTTTTGCAATCCCTCCAAATCGAATGGATCTTTTGCTTGTTTCTTCTTGGACTCTTCTTTGAAGGTGAACTTCTTATACTTTCGTTCTTCTATCGTGGATTTCTTCTCTAAGGCTATTATATGTTTCTCTACTGCTATGGCTTCTTTCATGTTTTTGGCAAGGGTTGTTTTATTAGCTCTGTCCACGAAGATTGCTATGTTCGATGGTAATGCAGTGATATACCATTCACATCGCACTTCCTCGCTGGGCTAGGAAGCAGTAGGAATTTTGTTTAGAATTTATTGAAACATAAATTGAAATCTTTAATCGGTTCTGTAGATTCTGCCCTAAGGTTGGATAGGTCGTTGATTAATGTTGCCGTAGACCTATCATCACCAAACTTGGTTAGAAATTGGTCTTGGAAGATGTCCCAACTGGTAATAGATCCAGAGGGTAATGAGAAATACCACGATCCAGTTGTTCCTTGTAGGGTATAAGGAAACAGTCGAACAACAACATCTTCATTAGTAACCCCGTTGAGGTTGATGGATATCATAAAGTTGTTTATGTGCTCTTCTGCTAGCATGCCTGCCTCAGGATTGAACTTGGGCAGCCATTTCTCAGGATGGGCCAGTATTTGACTCAAGGGTGCAGGTATTAAGACTGCCCCGGGATTGTTCCATGGAGACTGGGCCATTGTTGAACTACTAACAGGGGGATTTGTAGAAAATGATCCTTGTGGTTGAGAAGATGAGGTGATTATGATCGCAGATGATTGAAGAGGAGTTGTAGGGATTCCACTAGGTGGATTGATAATGGTCTGGGGTGGAGGAATAGATGGTTGACTTCGCGGTGGAGAGGTTGAGATGGATGATGTTGATGAAAGAGTCTCGCTGTCGGACCCTTTAGGTGACTTCCTTGCTCTTTTCCTTTTGGGAAGAGGTAATTCGGTTGGCCAAACACCGAACTTTTCACTCTTTAATCTGGTCAGGGGATGAGCAGGGTTATACTGTGAAGTCACAATGCCCTGAGATTTATCAGATCTTTGAGGGGAAATGGAAAATCGATGAAATTTATGAATCAAATATTTGACTTCAGGAGGTTCAATAACAGATTGTTTTGAAATGTTAGGATTTGTAGTAGCGGTTGATGCTCTAGCTACTTCTAACTCTGGATTTAAGTGTAATGTAGAAGTCGAGGGAGATGGTGAGGGCGATTTACTCTCTGAATGGTATTTTGATTTGGATTTACTTTCCATTCATAGTTCAGGCCCTCCTTCTAGCACCAAATATGTTGAGGGCCCCGAAAATCGGGTCGACAACAAGGGGGATACCCACCTGGTCCGGACCTTTGTTGGCAGCTCCTTATCCATTTGGTATAGTGGGTCCAGTTGGGGATATGGGACCAATTTCCCAATTCAGTGTGTGTGTGTGTAGAAAGATGGGTGTTTCTGTTCTAAATGGAATACTTCTATCTTAATTCTAATCTAATGTTATTCTTATTGTATTCTAATAAACAGAAAAACATCGAAATTTATGCTAACCCAGGGGTGTGATATTTCTTCTATGAGATCTAAAAATATTTCAAATAATAGCTGGTAATAAAGATCATTCAACTATCACAAGAAAAGAATTCGATAAAGATGAACTACTTCGTATAAGAAGTTAGACGAAACAGTTGTGAAAACTTATCACATAAACGAGTTATTCATACACTAAACATAAACAAATAGTTATCACCGTACAAAAGTGCCAAATGATAACTCATACATCCATGCTGTAATATATAAACAACTGAAAACGGAATATCACTTTAACGCATAAGCAGAAATGGTTAAGAGATAAAAGTACCATTTATAACTAGTCCTACTCATGAGCTTCAAGCGACAATTGATTTATCTCTCCTTGATTTAACATCCACTAAGAGTATATAAGTGCAACATTAGTAGCAGATATCAAATGCAAATATCAAATAAACCCTATTCCATTCATTCACCAAAACCTTCTTTAAGGGTGCAAAAGTGCATGTTCTGAGGACAAGTTTTTGATAAATTTCTGGACCCTTCTCTCAATGCATGAGAAAGGGTTTAAATACACTAACTAAATAACTTATTTACAGAAATTGAGGATTCGGTTTAAATGACCATCCTCTTTCTAAGCAAAACTATTTCTAAAATTAAATCTACTATCTAACTATTTCTAAATCTACTGCTTAATGTCGCAAGTATTTAGTATTTTCCTGAGTGGAGTCAGTTGACTGTCTTCCGTCTTTGGTTGAGTTAAGAAAACAAATTCAACAAGAGCTAGCATTATCTTCTCAGTAAAATTGATGATATACTTGAGAATCATCCAATGAATATGTATCATTACCATGTATGCCTGGTAAAAATCCCATTTCAACTTGGTTAACCTTTGGACTGCTTCTGCTTTTCCTTCAGTCTTCTGTTTTCAGTTTGTTTCTATCGCTGATTTCTTGCAATTTTCGGGGCTCGCAGGTGACTGAGTAACTAGGGACCTTCCTTTTCAAGCAATTTTTCTTAGCGATGCGTGATTAGCGCTAATTGCGCATCGAAAACTGCCTCTGTTTCTTGATTCGGGCTTCCCTGATGCGGTTTTTTCCTCTTGCGCCTTTTTCTCTCATTCAGTATAAAGCTCGAAATTTGTAAAATTAGTGATTCCGTGAGCTCTTGAACCTAAGAATTAAATTGTCTGTTTCTGGTATCAACATCGTTCAGTACCCATTCGACCATGGCTGTATATGAGAAATCTGTGATAGATGCCTCAGAAGAGTTCTGCGGCTCTTTTTCTTCCTTAAGTGGATTAGGTGTGCCTTCCGAAATGTACATTGGAGCACTGCCTTTCCTCCTCGTAGTTTTCTACATAGTACCCTGTATAACACTTCGTCCTTCTTTCCTACAGTTTACATTGAGGTGGAAGTAATGATAAAAGATAATGACAGGAAAAATTTTAAACGTCGAAGATATGCAAAACATGCCACCTTATCTGAGCTATTTCTTCGAAAAACACAACACCATACTTCATTAACAACTGGCAATAACTCATTAATTCACATTAAAATACATGACCAACTTTTGCCTAAAAAGTTTTCTCGAATAGTGAGCCAAAGCCAACTGTGATGGAGGGGTCCCGTGATTTTGCTTTGCGATATCGCAGATCGCTGTATTGCAAATTGCAACATCATCGTGCTGTTTTTTATCGCAAGGTCACAGTATCGCAATATCGCAATATCACAACATTGCGGTATCACAGTGTCGCAGTATCGCAATATCGCAGATCGTTATAATCCTTGTGTAATTCATATGATTTTTGCGATGCGCGATATGCGATATCGCATATCAATGTTTTTTAGAGTTTTTTTTTAAGTGTGAGTGTTTCTTTAGTGTATGCGATGCGGTGAGGTTTCGCGTCACAATCTCACTTTTTGTCATTTTAACTCATTAGAAGGTGTATCCTATCATTCTTTGTGGGATGCGACATCTCTTAAGGAGTGAATTTAATTTTCTTCATTATGAAACTTAGGTTTTTTAGATTTTTCAAGGTATTTTCCTAAGTCCATGATGTTTGTAAGTTTCATCTAAAAAAGAAAATGTAACACTAACTGATTTTTTTGATTTTTTATGAGGGTCCCCACTTATTTAGTATTAGCAATAACACTTCATAAAGAGGGGGGTTGTTGGTGGCCACAACACAACCCCAAAGGAGAATGAATCCAGCTCTCAAGTATATTGTCAAACAAGAATTGCAAAAAATGCTAGATGCAGGATTCATCTACCCTATCTCAGATAATGAAGGGGTCTCTCCTTTGGTGTTGGTTACAAAGAAAAATGGGAAGTGGAGGATTTGTGTCGATTACAGAGAGTTAAACAAAGAAACAAAGAAGGAAAACTTCCCTCTACCTTTCATTGACCAAGTGCTAGATGACCTAGAAGGGAAAAAGTTTTTCTCTTGCCTAGATGGGTTTAACGGGTACAATCAAATCCAGATCAGCCCAGAAGACCATGATAAAACCACCTTCACTTGTCCTTCAGGTACTTTTGCCTATAGGGTCCTTCCTTTTGGCCTATGAAATGCCCCTTCCACTTTCCTGAGAGCAGTCCTGAGTATCTTTTTCGAGCTAGTCCATGATCCAATAGATATTTATATGGATTATTTTACACCCTATGGGTGTGATTTCTAGGAGGCTTTGTCCAAATTAGGTAAGGTGTTGAAAAAATGCATTGAAATTAACTTGTCCCTTAGTCCCAAAAAATGTGAGTTATTGATGATTGCAGGGACTGTTCTAGGTCATTCAATATCCTAGTAAGGACTGCAGGTGGACCCAAACAAAATAGCCATCATCTAAAGGGTCCCACCTCTGCAAAAACAAAGAGATATGTCAAAAGTTTTATAGGTTTATCTGGATGCTATCAAAGGTTTATAAAAGACTTTAACAAGTTAGCTTCTCCTTTATTTGGGTTATTGGCCAAAGATTGAATTTGCATGGTCAAAAAGTTGTCAAGAGGCCTTGGACACCCTAAAGGACAAGCTGACTACTGCACCTATTCTTCAAGGTCCAAATTGGGCCCTTCCTTTTCATATAAATGTTGATGCCTCACACAAAGCCATAGGAGCAGCTCCAGGCCAGATATATGACAAGTCACCTTATGCCATTTACTTCATCACTAAGAATATATCAAAGGCCGAACTGAACTACATAATGAGTGAAAAGGAGCCCCTAGCTGTTGTGCATTCATTGAACAAATTTAGGCATTACATTATAGGTTACCAAACATTTGTACATATTGACCATGATGTAATTAAATATTTGATGAATAAAACTGATGTGAATTTCCAGATTATTAGATGGTTACTTTTCTTATAGAAGTTTGATCTAACTATTATTGATAAGCTTGTAAAGGAGAATGTTGTTGCAGATTTTTTGTCCAGATTAACTTTGCCTATAGGGGAGGAAGGAATGGTTGATGATCAGTTATCAAATGAACACTTATTCACCATTTTATTTCTCTTTCCATGGCTTGCTGAAATAGAAAACTATTTGGTGTCTGCACAGTTCCCACCAAATTTTTCCTCCAAAGAGAAAAGCAAGATTGTGAGGAAGAGCGCCCCATTCACTTGGATTGGGGGAAACCTCTTCAAACTAGGCATGGATCAAATTCTGAAAAGATGTGTTAGGGAGGAGGAAGTCTTTGACATCCTTATGATCTGTCATGATGGGCCTTGTGGAGGTCACTTTACAGCCAAGAGGACAACATTCAAGGTGTTACAAGATAGTTATTATTGGCCCACTCTTCATCAGGATGTGAGA
The DNA here is from genome assembly GCA_000404065.3 of Pinus taeda. NCBI lineage: Eukaryota > Viridiplantae > Streptophyta > Pinopsida > Pinales > Pinaceae > Pinus > Pinus taeda. The sequence goes on from APFE030547414.1 coordinate 5,359, forward strand.
AGGTATATTAGTTAGTGTGATCGGTGCCAAAGGATGGGAAAGCCTACTCCAAGGGATGAAATGCCTAACCTCAAGTGAATTTCCTACCATTTGACAAGTGGGGCATGGATTTCATTGGACCTATTGACCCTCCATCCAAGCAAAAGTAGTACATTATTATGTGCATTGAGTACGTAACCAAGTGGGCTGAAGCTAAGGAAATCAAGGCAACAACATAGGAGAAAGTGGCTGAGTTCAAGGGAAAATGTATTTTATAAGTTTGGGTACCCTAGAGAGTTGGTCACTGATTAAGGAAGTCAGTTTACATCTCACATGATCGAAGAATTGTTAATCTAACACAAGATCAAGCATAGAAACTCCACTCCATATCACCCACAAGATAATGGGCAAGTAGAGGTGACCAAAAAGGCACTAGAGGGCATTCTGACCAAATTGGTTAGTAGCAGTAGAAAATATTGGGCAGATAGATCAGTTGAGGCCACTTGGGCCTACAATACCACTTGCAAGACCACCACTGTATTCACACCCTATGAGTTGTTCTATGAGAAAAAGGCCCTGTTGTCCATTGAATTTGAGTATAATACATTGAGGATGGTAGCTCAACTAGATCTAGATCTCAACAGTGCACAAAAAGAGAGATTTCTCCAGCGAATGGGTTAGATAAGTTTAGAATGTAGGCCTTCCTACACATAGAGGTGACTCAAATTCAGAGGAAGATTTGGCATGAAAAGAACATCAAGGAAAAGTAATTTCAAGAAGGTGATTAGGCCTTGCTATATGATTCTAGATATAAATATTTTAAGGGTAAGTTAAGGACTAGATGGTTAGGGCCTTATGTCGTAGATAAATGTCATGATAATGGTCCAGTGTAGATTAGAACCATTGATGCAGAGGCAAATCCTTTACTTGTTAATGGGCACAAATCAAATGTTTACAAGAAGCCATTGTCAAAGCAAGAGTTCATTAATAGAATCAACAAGACAATGATGGTGGTGGAGCAAGTCTTAGCTTCTACCTCATCAAGTCACTAAAAAAGAAAAAAGAGATAAAAAAAAAGAGAAAAAGAGAGAAAAAAGAGAAAAATAAGGAGACTCGGGTGAAAACCTCCATGAGGCGCCTGAGTCCCACTGTTGGGTTGAAAACCTCTCGAGGCAAATCAATGGTGTAAAAAAAAAAGAAAAAGAAATAAAAAGATCTCCAGGTGAAAACCTATTTTTAGGAACCCAGGGCAAGCAAATAGGATGAAAACCTCTTGGAGGAAGACTAGTTGATTTCAAAAAGAAAAAAAACAACAAAAAAATAAAATTAAAAAAAAAAAGAAAAGAAAAACTGTGAAAATATTGTTTGCAAGTCAGCAGGAGGATGATTAAAGCAACAAGAGAGGATCAAAAGGGACCTATCCAGTTCATGTTTTTATTTCTCCATTCATTATCCTTTATCATTCCATCATTCCCTCCACTTTTCCACTCATTTAGCTCAGTTTGCAAGGGTTCTGTGTTTTCTATAGGATTCCTTGTAAACCTACATGATTCCCTGAAAACCTATAAGATGATTCTGTAGGAATTACAATGGCTTGGGAATCCCAAAGGAAGTAACACTAGAGCAAGGGGATGACCTGCCCATGTCAAAAAAATAAATTTCTACTTCACCATCTCATCACCATACCTCTCTCCACCATGATCACCCCTGCATTCGTCCAAAAAATTCAGTTTCATTTTTTTTACAGTTTTCAAAGAGAAAAACACAGATAAAAGAGGATGAAGACAAAGAACAAGGAGACAACACCTGAAGGTTATTTTCCTCATTCACAAATCCCTAGACCCCTTCTCTTCCCATGCCAACCATCCCCATGCTCCAGAAGTGGAAAATGATTAATTTTTTTTGAGGGAGAAGCAACTATAAGACATCCTGTAGTAGCCTATCCCACAAAACAAAAAATCACAGGATGCAGTCAGCTTCAAGCATGGAGATCTAAAGGTCAAAGAAGCTCCTCCAGAGCTTAGCAAAAACATTAGGATCCTCAACATCAATACCCAATACCTGCACATCAAAGAAAAACATCAGAGGAAAATAATAAAAAACAAAGAGAAAGGAGAAAAGCACATGCATCTAGTGCACAACAAGGACTTCATTCTTCAACAAACAACATCAAGGCATCATTACCATAGGTAAGCATCTTGCTTCCAGTCTCTCATTAGCATGATATGACCAAACATGTAAAAGTTGTGAAACAGTTGGTTTATAAGCGACAGGTGGCCAGTTAACTTGGCCACCTTCGCTCAGTGAATGAGGAGAAGACAGTTAGTCCTTACACACATGGAAACAGTCAAGTCAAGGAAAAGAAGAGACGAGGTCAAAAGTGGTTAAGATATGGATGCTCGAAGTGGGAGTTGATTACGAGGTGAGGAGAATGATGATGTGGTAGTGGGACCAATGGTCCAAAAATAGATATTCATACCTCGGCTGCCATAACACCTCCCCACTCAAATCATTGATATGAGGAAATAAAAGTTGATCCCCATGCACATTCGCATTCTCAATGCTACACACTAGCAAAGCCGCCCTCGACCCTCAAGCAGTCTACATGAAAGGCATAATTCATTTTTTCCCTCTGCAGGAGCACCTACAGGATCCTACATGAAATCCTATAGGATACAAAACAAAACCTATAGGATTGGTAGTGAGCAGTTCTACAAAGGAAAAAAAGAGGTTGGCTTCATCAAGTAGTGATAAGGAGGTAGGCTCTATACTTTCCCACAATTTCCAAGTGAAAAGAATATAGAAAATCCTTCTATTGTGTTGAAAAAGATTGCAGTCTAGGGTAATTGTATACACATAATTTTCATTTAAAATCCCTCATTGATTAAATTTGGTATCAGACATATACAACCCTCCATCCATTAGAGAAAATGACAAGGGGATTTAATAAGAGGGAACCCATCAACACAGTGAGGATTCATCATCACCCTTGAATTCATGTAGGTCCTTCTATGTATCCTGTAGTAGGCCTTTTCCTTTGGATGAGGTAGATCTAGTGAAAATCCTCCTAATGTAAGTGAGTCTGAAGTCAGAAACAAAAAAGGAGGATCTAGAGCTGAGGGAACCTAGTCCTCAACCTAATATTGACTCCTACTACAGGTTCATTGGAGGGGGTAGGGTCAATCCACATAAATTTTCCATCCCCTTATTCTTTGAGCTTAAGAAAGAAAGGGAAATAACACATAGATGGATGCAAATTTCCAAATCCAAAGGAGTGGAGGAAATAGGTCACATGGAGGAGAAAGTAAAGAAGATGCGCAGAGAACTGAGTAGCCTAAGGGACAGATTGGTAATGATGAAAGCTGAGTTAGAGGTAGAAAATGCATGGTTAAGAGGACAACTACAAGAGAGAGAGAATCAATTGGCATCCATGACCAGTCTATCCTTAGAGGCAATCCAGTGCAGGATGCCAACTAAGTCCTATGCATTGTATCTTAAGGAACAATGGCTGTAGTTCCAAATCAAGACTTCAACACAGAGAGGCACTATGCCATTCCAGGATTATAGACAATTCATTGATCTTTGTGATCAATGCACATTGGAGGATAGGGAAAAAATGTCTGAGTTCTACCTACATAACTTAGCCTTGACATATCTGAATGTGTGGGACCCTAATTCAAAACTAGGGTACTTACAGTTGATGGTTTTAGCGTCGTGGATGAACCATGAGGAAGCAAAGGCTGTGGAAATGAAGAAAATAATGGCAAGGGAAGAAACAAAACCTCTCATGATAAGAGCTAAGCAGTCAAATCCAATGGTTGTCATCAACACCATAACTTGATTGCAATTGACCCTCAACTTGCACTTGGGTACCTTGCTGTCCAAGAACAAGCAATTACACACTTTGAGGACATGTTTAGGTTGTTAGGGGATGACATCATGAAAACTTTCCAAAGGAGATGGAACACTCTGCCCTACATCTTGAAAATCAGAGAGTACCATTCTCCTTAGAGAATGAGGGAAGCACCGAATAGGACACCCGTGTACAAGCAAACTCTCCAAAGGATCAAAGTCAATTGGATTGGCTTGAGACTTAGTCCATGACTAATCTTAGGAATGTTGGAAGGAAGGAAGGAAGAGGAATAAATAAAGCAGTGGGAGGAGATAGAAAGGAAGGCAACATTCTATGCATAGGAAGAGGAAACTACAACAGAAGCATGGGATGTCAAGGAGGCCACTATAGCAATGAAGGACATGGATATTGATTGAGTTTCTTAGAGGATGAGCAACACTTTCAGTAGGGGGTGATGATGAGCCTCATCATTGGGTAACTATATGGACCATAATCCACCTCCTAGCTTATTCAAATAAACTCTTCTCATAATTTATTACATATTTTGATTGTATCTTTCTTAATGAGATGAGTCAAAGTGAGATATTATGCCTAATGGACTAATATGAATTGATTGCAGGTTTTTGAGAGAAAATCATGGAAATTTTGGCTAATTAAGGGCTGGAAATCGAATGAGACAAGGAGGAGAGATTGTAGGAGGAAGATCCTCCTCATTTACTCCTCACTCATTCGAATATTCCTCCATCAATCACACTAGTTCGGAGTACAAGCAACCAAGTCATGGAGATCAAAAGACAATAACACAAGTGACAATAAAAGAGCTAGTTTATCTCAAGTTTGGGAGCTGAGCCTCCCTATATTTAAGGAAGTCGTTGAAGACTTCAGTTATATAAATAAGAAGGCCTAGAGCCTCATTAGGATTCAAATTTTTGTTGTAAAAACACTAGTTATTTTCGAGTTCAAGACTTGTGGAAGACATTGTTATGTAATTTTCTATTTTGATAATGAGAATGAGTATTTCCTTGATCCAGACTGAGTTGACTCAAAGGGCTGAAGCTCTTGGGTTAGGCCCCAACCCTAGCAGCATAGGCTCCTATTCTTGTATTTGTATGCTTAGTAAATTTCATAGATTAATGGTTGAATTGTCTTTAAAATTATTTCATTGCACGTAGTTGTGGATTTGATTAGTTTTCTTCCATTTGTGCTTTACTTTAGCAGTAGCTTAGAAGAGATAAAGGAACATAAAATTTCTTTCAATAGGTGGATTTGGCCTCACTCCTTCCTTTAGGGATCATGGTTTGAGGAAAGAACCCCTATGCAGCCCCAAAAGGACAAAATTCTAGTTTCTCATGGAATTTAGGGTTTTTTGTACTTAGGCCAGCATTTGATTAGTTTACAAGAATAGGATGTAGTTATCAATTCTTCTATCTTCAGTTTTAATTCAGATCTCATCAGGGTTTCATCTTATTTTTCAAGTTTTCCCTCATGCATGAAATAAGCAACTAGCTCATGAAATTTTGTTTTCCTTAGTTAATTGAAATCCTTCTTGTTTGCATGATTTATGGATAAATGTCAATGTTTGATGTAGTGTAGGAGTTTCAGTAGTACATAGATGTTTCATGATTAACAACCTCATCCAAAATTCATCCATCCATGATATTTCATTTATTTCACTAAAACCCTCACCAACTTCATCATTTCACAAGAATACTTCTCCAAGCTTGTTGAGAAAATCCAGCCATCTCCCAAATTTGGTTTTGAGTTCTGAGGTGATCCTAGGCACTCCCTGGCCTCATTTCATCCACAAACCACCTTCCCTAATACTTACATCACCTTCAACATCCCTCTTTTTTCTCTCGACTGTATCTTGTAGGGATACATGGGATCCTGTAGGAATTTAGGACATCCTTTAGAAAGCATTAGGATATCCTGTAGGTTGACCTGTAGTGGCTTGTTTTGAGGTTGAAGTGTGGAAGAAGCCCCTATGAAGCTAGAAGAGGAACCTTACTTGTCTCCCAATCCTTCTGACCATTCACCATCATCCTTAAGCCCCCTACCACATCACCAAAAGAAGTTAGCTTTCACACTTTCACACAAAAAAAGACAAAAAGGAAAACAGAGTTATTTTGGTCATTTACATGCACATTAGTAGAATGTTTGATGTTTCAATTTACGTGCTTAGGATAGTAGGATTGCATACATGTTAACTTAGCATTCTTTTGAAGAAAAGATTCTTAGTAGTTAGTTAGAAAAATGGTGTGTTTTAACATTTGATTTCAGTCGTTTTCTTTACTGCAGTAGACAAGCTTTCTCTTAGTGTAGATTTCTCTTTTCCTCATTGGAAATCAAACTTCTTTTGAATCCATAAAAGTCTGGTTTGAAAAACCTTAGTGGGATATTGCCAACTTAGCAGTGACAAATAAAACACCCATCACATTTACTTATGTATACAACACTGTCACCTCCAAGTTTGTACGAACCCTGGGTTGATAAAGTAAAGTTGGTAGCCCCAGGAGTTGCAACATTCTTGCTACAATACTGTTGCTCATCAGATTTTTATGCCTTTCGGTCTTACAAATGCTCTAGCTACTTTCATGAGAGTTATGAATGATGTATTTAGACCATTTCTGGATGAATTTTTCATTGTTTACTTAGATGATATTCTCATATTCAATAAATCCAAAGATGAACATGTCACACATGTGAACAAAGTACTTGATGTCTTGAGAAAATAGAAGTTGTTTCTAAAGATGTCAAAGTGTGAATTTTACAAGACTTCTTTAGTGTATTTAGGACACATTGCTGGAGGAGGTGAGCTGAATATACACCCCTCTAAGGTTGAGGTCATTGTGAATTGGCCTAATCCCAATACAGTTACAGAGGTAAGAATATTTATAGGGGAAGCACAATATTGGAAGAAATTTATTGATAATTGTTCTTCCATTGCAGCTCCATTACATGCATTGACTAGTGTCAAGAAAGTATTCCATTGGTGTTATAGACATTTTTGGGCACTTCAACCCCAATCATAAATGTCCATAAACTGAGGGCTCCTAAGTCCCTAAAAGTGTTGCTT
>APFE030547418.1:0-23437 GCA_000404065.3 Pinus taeda
TTATCTTAAAATCCTCTACCCTCCCCATGTTGGAAAATATTAGGTAGATTATGTAGTTTAATTAGGTAAAAGGGGAAAGAGGGACATAATTGTAAGGATAAAGATTAATCTTAAACTAATTAATCTTAATTAAGAGAAGAGGAAGGTGAATTAAAATAAGAATAATAAATTAAATTTAGAGAAATGCAGAGAACCTCCATGTGGCAACAACCAACATAAGAATATCCATCTAAGAGATAACTTGAGTTAAATTAGGGGGTAGATAGGGGATCAAATCTTGACTCATAAATTGACTTTAGTAATGAACCCAAATTAAGGAATAAAAAGGGGGATAAAGAGGCAACTAGGAGAAGAAATAGGAATCTTGTTGAGGTGAGGAAAATATTAGTTTTAAATTAAAATTTAAGTAAATAATTTTGGGAGACCTTTGATGAGAGAGTGACACTTGGGTGGGTGAATAATCAAGCTATTGAATTATAAAAATAACTAATTATGCATGAAATGCCAAGTGTCACCTATGAGGACTCCTATAAAAGAAGGGGCAAGCCATGAGAGAAAGGACTTTTTTTGGGGGAACCCTATTGTTGGATGGATGAGATGATGTCAAAGCAGTGATTACGATCCTATAGTGAGTTTGGTGAGATAGAGGATTTTAGAGAGGGGACTCTTGAGCGAAGGAGTGTTCTCCTCTACCAGCTATTGCAATCCTCCATTGTACAACCCCATTGCAGCTCGGGGGTTCGCGGGGAAGAAGAGTACCCAAGGAGTAGGCTGGGAGGTTAACTGGTGGGTCATCGCATTCAGATCAAGTACATCGCCATTCATTCGTGGAGGTGACCGACAACAAGGGAATACTAGCAACAACAAGGCAAGCGGAGTCTCGTCTTCTGGTGAACGGTACATGTGTTGCAATACTATTTTGGTCTTAGTTAAATGTATGTAAATGTTGTGTTATGTTTCTTGAAATGAATTCCTAATGTTTTTCTCTTCTGGTTGTATTTTGCTGTGAAAAAAATAAATATAGTATTGATTTTTGGTGTTTACAGTTGGTATCAGAGCTATGTTGAACCCTTGAGACCTATGGGCCCATGCATGCATGACTAGTTTTGTTAATTATTTTCTTTTGATCAACTATGGCATGGAGAATTTGTGTAAATTTTATGAAAAACAAGCCAACACCATAACAATTTCTCGCATGTTAATGTCCTAGCACCATAACAATTTCTCGCATGTTAATGTCCCATGGCCTGCCATTAAATTTTTCAATTAACAAGAGTAGCAGTCAAGTTGAATATTAGAAAGCTTATTGTTACTTGGTTGCAAAGGAAGCATAACTATATCCACTAAGATTGCCTTTTCAAAAAGATTAAGAAACTGCTAAATCTTTGACGTTTTATTTTTAGACAAATTTTGAAGAAAAAAAAAAAAAAACCAAACTATCATATAAAGAAGGTTCGTCCCTGCAACCGAATACAAGCAGTGCAATATAGGAATCCATTTCATAAGACATATTTCATTATTTTTAACACTCAAGCTACTTATAATTTTCTTAAAGTTTAAGATTATATGTCCATTCTTTTGTTAGTGGTTGAACATCCCTTGAATATTAGTACTGCATCATTGTAAAATATTGTCTGTAGATCATTTGCGTACCATTGAACTTCCATTATTGTGTTACTATTTTGTCATAACTTGTGTATTATAGCATTTCGTTTTTTTTTTTTTTTTTTTAAAGCAGAACATTCAGTAGCATCTGAGTTCATGTACTTTAGCAATTTGAGATGAAAACAGTTGATGATTCCCAGAATCCCAATGCAAATGTGTTCCATTTCTTTTGTGATTTACTTGCTGGTGATTTTGTCCTTAGTAGGAATGTAGAAAAGCCCACGCAGCTAAAACTAAGAGCTTGCTTTAGAATGATTGCAAGTTTGACTAGAATTGTACAAAACTTAAGCAGAAAATTGTTAAGGAGTAAAGTGTTCCAAGGGAAAGCGTTTCAGTCGTGATAATATATATATATATATATATATATATAGGGTTGGTCCATTTGTGGGTGTATGAAAGAGGCAGGTCAACTGTTTGACAAATTGCCTCAATGAAATTTGGCTGCATGGAATGCAATGATTATTGAATGTGCACAACATGGGCTAACAAAGGAGCCCTTGAGCTCTTTTCAGAAATTGAAATGACAGGAATGAAACCAAAGACATAAATAGGCATGGAGTTTCTGACAATTTGGACCTTTCTGGTTTTTCAAAAACATTTTTGAATGGGGATATTATCTGGGAAAGTGTCCCATTGGGAAATCTCAGTTTACATAAGATTTACACCTCAAAACTTTGAAGGTGTTTTTTGTTGTCAAAACTATCTTCCATAATCACATCCTCAACATTCCTTGAAGCAGAATGATACATATGTGAACCCAGCCTGCCCACAAAATATATGAATCAAATCCAGATTTTAAGCTGACGCAACGAACCTGCCTGCCCTAATCAAGCGTCGTTATATTCACTTAAACCGAAAGAACAGTCGAGAAAGTAAAATCATTCGGCCTCAACCCCATCATCAACGCTTGCCAAAACACCTTGAGAGCCTTTTCATCTTTCCCATTCAGAGCATACCCTGCAATCATCCCACTCCATGAAACGACATTCCTTTCGGGCATACAGTCAAACACTTGCCGCGCTTGCTCAACAACACGTCATTTGAAATACGTATCAACAAGAGCACTAGCTACAAAGATATCCGAATCAAATCCTGTCTTGAGAATAGATCAAACTCATCCCTCATTGCAACTTTTCTACCTGCTTCTGCTTCCAGGTCAATGCTCACTTTTGCAGGTAAATCTCCTACCACATCTCTAGTATCTGTGCTTTGAGGAATAACCCGAGTTTGCACAAATGCTTCCTGTTGTACCTTCCCATGGAAATTATTCTGAGAAGGTTTTATTTTCACACAAAAATTTGCACTGAAATTGGTAATAATCCCTTCATTGTAAGGGTTAACTTCGTTGTCGCATCGATACCGGAAACTTTCATATGTAGTCTGATTTATGCTTATGAGGTATAGATGAAAGAGTGTGAGTCCACCAACAAACCAAACAATAATAAAAGTATAAATCATGAGAACAATAGATGCCGGAGAGTGTCTCATTGCTTGCCAAATTGTATGTTTGTCGTCATCCATTAGGAACTTGATATATAATGCTGACATCGCAAAAATGTAAATGCACAGAACAGTGCAAGAAGACACAAACATGAAGAAGAAACGATAATTTCGTTGTCTGATGCATTGCCTCACCCAAGGGCAATGATGGTCAAACCTTTCAACGCAATTATTAAAAATTGAGTAGTGAGAGCAACGTGGGGGACGATATAGCATACAAGTATCACAACACTTGACTTTAACTGTCACTCCATTCACAATAACATCCTTTGTGCATGGTAATATTAATCATGGTGTCTGGCCACCTGCCCATTCTGTAGGAGAATTTGTAGAATCAAAAATATCTTCAGGCTCTGGTGGATGTGGAGCACATGGAACAATACTTGGATCCCTGGCAGAGGTAAGCAAGAGTAGCACTAGCACATAAATTGTATTATGTCACTACAAGAATTGCATAACCACTGTTGTACCTCAGAAATTTGTGCAAAAGTTTCCCAGCAACAAAGACGCAAAATATTGCAACGAGAATAACAATCAGGAACAACGTGACAACCAAAGACCGTACATAAGGTCCAAATATGAGTCTTCCACAAAGAAAAAAAAATATTACTGCCTTTCCAGACTTGATAAACGTGCTTGGCCGTCCGCCCCCCGTTTATGAATAAATCGCAGAAAGCCACAGTCTAAAACCGTTAAAATCATCCTTCCTTCATTTTGCGCATTGTTTCGATACCGCCTTTGTTGCCGGCAAGCTTATTGACATCAGTTAACAGAAAACTTGGTCGCAGCCATTGCCCAGCTCCCGCATTTCATAGTACAAAGGCTTTCTTGAAGCCGGAAATTATTATAAGGAAATCCTTACTGCTTCCATTATTAGTGAGATTTGAGTGCGGACTCCGGCCTCCGGCCTTTGCGATAAATCGAAAGATGTTTCCCAGCTCAGACAGATCGAGCTCAAAAGCAATTTACCAGGGTAGGGAATTAGTGTGCTGGAGCGGTTTTCTCATCAATACACGATTTTTCAATACTGGAAAAATGACCCATTGCCTGGGGAAGTGCAAAGTGAGGAAACTAATGCTGAGAAACAGAGCATCCTCCTGTGCGAAATGATGCTGCCTTTGTTAGCGCCCGTTTTGTTGGAGCATCTATATGAGACATTGAACCATTCTCAGTTATGATGAGAGATAAATTGAAATTACTGGAGAAATGACCACTTCAACTTTCTTGGCCGTTGCACCAAACCTCATTGTTAATAATAAAGCTCTTAGGAGTGGACAGCCTCGGTACGCTGATTTTAAATCCATTACAAAATGCAGAGGAACCCATGAAATTAAAATGAAATGCAATCAAAACCCAAGGACCATAAAGGGCGAATTTTGAATCTATAACTTGAGTTTAGCTGCTTATTACCATAACCAATCCTGTACGTAAGATACCACCGATGCATTACCTTTATCAGATGCATTACTTTTACCAAACTTTATTGTGTGTTCTCTATGCATATTTATTTCACAATATCTTCTCATATCGCCACACCCCTTTCGCCAAAATTTACAGCGTGTGGATTCAGATTTCCACTAGTATGCAATGAAATATGAAGACATTTGAACCATTCTCGCTGACCCAACTCTTCAATGCTCTTCGGCTTTGAAGACACCTATGGTTTCATCAGATCTAGTAGTGATATTAGATATTCAAGATAAAGGGTTTCTTGAATTGATGTTGAACTGGAAGTGCAAGAATCAGTGGCCTACAAAATTGCTAAGCAGCATCAGATCTTATTTTGTATAACCCACGTTGATTGACACGTATAACCCATTTGCGCCATATTTTAATTGTTCTTTAAAGAAGAAATAGTTCCCAGATTCATTTTTCTGTTCTTAAAAACATAAAATAATGTCCATTTTCAATAATGCTCCGCGCGAATTCAAGAATATGAGCAAAATTTGATTTGAGAAATCCAATATTGTCGTTCTGATTTTGTGATGGCTAATTAGAAATTTACCTTCTTACGAATTAACACTGTCCACGCTTTTCATTCTCCTTGTTACATCAAAATCTTTTCCCTTTAATGTCAATTTAGACCTTTGGTTCAACCCAACAGTTCAGAAAGCGAGAGATGATGATGAAATATAATTATCTATTTAAATTAAGTAAATAAAAATAATCTCACCCGCCTAATATAAAAAGGAAATTATAAAATTATTTTTTTGTATATATAATTTATAATTAAATATTGTGTATAGTATCGAGATTGAAAAAAAAATAATTTCTATGCATATATATGAGAATATTCCATACCCGTTATTTGGTATCTAATTTTGTATGTGGTTGGGTGTATGGTGTATTCGTAAACTAAATTATTACGGACTCTGTGTATTTGCCCATTGTCACTTGTTTGGGTGTATAATTTGAATATGTCTATATGGTGAGTTTTCACTTATTAGTCTACAATTTGTATGTAGTTGGATGTACAATTTACTCGAATACAAAACCAATTATGAATTTATTTATTTATTAATAAATTAATTAGTTAATTGTGATGTATAATAAGCTCTGAGTATGACTTTATTAAATAATGTTTTATTATAATTAATTTATTCATATATTACATACTTATTAAGTAAATAAAGAGTAGCCTCATTTTGTTGTCTATATATATTTATTTTATTGGTTGATTGTTTCTAATTTTCTAAAATTTCAAAATCCATTGATTTATTGTTTTATATATGTAAAATTTTTGAAATGGAAGAGTATATATTATTTATTTTACTTGTTGATTGTTTTTAATTTATAAAATTTCATAAATCATTTGATTTATGGTTTTATATATGTAAATTTTTGAATGGAAGAATATATATTATTTATGTTCAAAATGTTGTTATGGTTGATGTAGTATGTTGTTATATGTGCTGAAAGAGTGGTTAAAAAGTATAATTTATGGAGGGGTGTTCATTTTCTAATTTATTACCAAGAGGGAATCACAGGGTACCTCAACAAACTCGTCATCCACAACAACACCAACCAATGTTCATGAAATACGAAGTTTCATGGGCATGGCAGGGTATTATCATAGATTTGTCGAAGGGTTTTTCGAAGATAGCAAGCCCCATTACCGAGCTCCAAAGAAAGAACAAGAAATTCATCTGGACTGAAAAATGTGAAGAGGCATTTAAAGGGTTAAAGGGGTTATTAACGACAACACCAATTTTGAAGGTACCAGATATGGAACAAGAATTCTTTTGGTTTGCACTGATGCCTCCAAGGAAGGGTTGGGTTGTGCGTTGATGCAAGAAGGAAGAGTAATAGCTTATGCATCAAGGAAACTTAGAACCCACGAAGAAAACTACGCAACCCATGATCTAGAGATAACAACCATTGTTTATGCACTAAAGATTTGGAGACACTACCTTCTAAGAAGGAAGTTTGATCTTAGGACTGACCATTGTGGGCTACAACATATATTTCACTCAAGACCACTTAAATGCAAGACAAAGACGATGGTCTGAGCTAATTAGGGAATATGATTTTGATATCACTTACATAAAAGGAATGGTAAAAAGGGTGGCTGATGCTTTAAGTAGGAGGCCTAGGATATTTTCAGTGATTCCCTTAAAGACAAATTTGAGGGAGAAACTGCTTGATTTATAATTTAAAGACACCTGGTACTAGGAGGTTAGCAAAAGTTTGAGGGAGGATGAAATGAGGGTCCAAAAATATGAAGAATACTCCCTTGATAACGATGGGCTACTACAATTTCAGGGAAGGATATATGTACCACCGAATGTAGATATATGCCAGTTAGTCTTGAATTAAGCACATCGCGCAGTATACATGGCACACCCTGGTGTTAAGAAGATGAGTGCAGACCTGAAACCACTCTTCTTTTGGAAAGGGATGAAGAAGGACATTGTGAACTGGGTAACAAGATGCTTAGAGTGTCAACGAGTAAAAGCTGAACATAGACATCGAGTAGGGTTATTGAAACGCATGAGATACCAAGATCTAAATGGGAAGTTACATCAATGGACTTCATTGTGGGACCTTTTTGAAATCTTAGAAAGGAAAGGGCCGGTAGCATACAGGCTTGCCTTACCTCCATCTTTAGTGCGTATGCATGAAGTGTTTCATGTTTCTGTTTTGCGTCATTATATTTCAAGATCCTTCGCATGTTATTGACTTTGGTCATTTCAAGTTTTGGACGAGGGAACAGTGATGGCCGAACCAGTTCACATACTGGATCAATGAACCTTGCAACTTAGATGACTGTTAGTGGACCAGTTTAAGGTCTAGTGGGATAGCTATAGGCCCAATTGAACTACTTTGGAGGACACCAAAGAAATGCGTCACCATTTTCCTTACCTATTCCAAGGACTTCGAGACGAAGTCCATTATTAAGAGGGGGTGTATGTAGTGCCCTGCTCTAGTTGACTGCCAATGGTATATCATTAACATTTATTTAGCCCTAAGGCCCACACTTTATTCTTTGAGGACCTCAGGATGACGATCCGGACATATGAATCTATTATTAGTGGTTGTGATGTTTATGTATGTTTTCCATTGATATTATGATGAAGATAGCATTAATGGTTATGTATATATCTATTGACATTATGATTATTGTAGCAATGATGGATATGTATGCTCTCTACTAATATCATGATGATAATAGCTTTGATGGATAGGTATGTTTCCATTGATGTTATGATGATGATAGCCATGATGGATGTGCCCCCATGTTACCTACTTGCATTAGTTCTGGTTCACAATAAGATATGATGCGATTGACTAGGTGATGTTAATGATGCTATTATGACAATTACTAACACTGAGAAACCTTGTTACTGATGATTATTGAGTATGGCAGGAAACCATTAGAGGCACTCGCATATGACGAGTTGGTGACACCTGGTTTGATGAAAATTTATATTATTTTATCTTTGAAATTCTAAGTCGATTTTGAAACCTGCTATATACGTTTATCGATATTCTGATGATATGTTAATGGTTGTAGGCACAGATTAGTTTCTTGGCCGAATGACTCACATATGGGTGATGGGCTTGTACAAGTGGATGGAACTAAATGGGAGGGGTGGGACAGTGTCCCTAATCTCACCCACTAGCACTCCCGCCGTGACTTGGGCTGGAAGGGTTGAAACACCTTCGCCTTGAAGATCACAATGCCATGAGGGCAAGTCCCCAAGTTGGGTCGCTCATGAGGATTTTACCGGGGGGCGTGCATCAAGGTGGATTCCTTGATCCCCGACAACTTAGTCTCGCTATAGTAGGCAACATAAGAGATGATAGCGGTCTATGACGTTGCACCTATACTTTCCCCTCGTAGTCACTGAATGCTTGAAGGGCAAGTGGCGTGGCACCCTTGGAACTTCAAGGGAATTTCTTGAAGGGCACGACCAACTTGGCATCACAAATAAAATGTTAGGCGTGGTACCCTTGGAACTTCAAGGGAATCTCTTGAAGGGAACGACCAACTTTGCACCCTTGGCATCACAAATAAATTGTTAGGCATGGCATCCTTGGAGCTTCAAGGGAAGTTCTTGAAGGGCGCGACCCAAACTTGGCACCTTGGAATCATTAAAAATAAATAAATTAATAAATATAATCAAGAAATGAAAACTAGGTAAATTTACATCAAGGGTAAATGATGTTAGAAATCGAGGTAATTAAATCAAGAATAAAACTTGGGTTAAGAGGATCATAGGAAGAAATAAAATATTTTATCTTAAAAACTCTACCCTCCCCATATTTGAAAATATTAGGTAGATTATGTAGTTTAATTAGGTAAAAGGGGAAAGAGGGACATAATTGTAAGGATAAATATTAATCTTAAACTAATTAAGCTTAATTAAGAGAAGAGGAAGGTGAATTAAAATAAGAATAATAAATTAAATTTAGAGAAATGCAGAGAACCTCCATGTGGCAACAACCAACATAAGAATATCCATCTAAGAGATAACATGAGTTAAATTAGGGGGGTAGATAAGGGATCAAATCTTGACTCATTAATTGACTTTAGTAATGAACCCAAATTAAGGAATAAAAAGGGGGATAAAAAGACAACTAGGAGAAGAAATAGGAATCTTGTTGAGGTGAGGAAAATATTAATTTTAAATTAAAATTTAAGTAATTTTGGGAGACCTTTGATGAGAGAGTGACACTTGGGTGGGTGAATAATCAAGCTATTGAATTATAAAAATAACTAATTATGCATGAAATGCCAAGTGTCACCTATGAGGACTCCTATAAAAGAAGGGGCAAGCCATGAGAGAAGGGACTTTTTTTGGGGGAACCCTATTGTTGGATGGATGAGATGATGTCAAAGCAGTGATTACGATCTTATAGTGAGTTTGGTGAGGTAGAGGATTTTAGAGAGGGGACTCTTGAGCGAAGGAGTGTTCTCCTCTACCAGCTATTGCAATCCTCCATTGTACAACTCCATTGCAGCTCGGGGGTCCGCGGGGAAGAAGAATACCCAAGGAGTAGGCTGGGAGGTTAACCGGTGGGTCATCTCATTTGGATCAAGTACATCGCCATTCATTCGCGGAGGTGACCGACAGCAAGGGAATACTAGCAACAACAAGGCAAGCGGAGTCTTGTCTTCTGGTGAACGGTACATATGTGTTGCAATATTATTTTGGTCTTAGTTAAATGTATGTAAATGTTATGTTATGTTTCCTGAAATGAATTCCTAATGTGTTTCTCTTCTGGTTGTATTTCGCTGTGAAAAAAAAATATAGTATGGATTTTTGGTTTTTACATCCTTGATGCTTGGGACTTTACATCATATGGGATGCTAGAGTTTGTTATAACATAGCCATAGGTCATTATGGAAAATTAATATCCTAATTAACTTAATGGCCTCTCATCATCTCTCATTTCCCTGGTTTTTCTTGTAAACCAGGTGGCAACTCCCCTTCCCTTTGAAGCGATCAGGCTTATAGGTTTCCCTCCATGTGGTTGCATGGTACCTCATTCTAATAACTGCATTACATTTGTTACTGACTGTAATTAAAGCTCTAATATTATATCAGATATCTTGTTTTAAATTCAAATGAAGAATTATCTGGCTTTTGTTTAAAGTATGTCTTCCTCTTTTTGCCTTTCAATACAGTTTTCAGGTTTTAACTTTTGTTGAATAGCATGGTGATGGTTTTGTTTCATATATACAGAAGGATTTGGGATGCTGGGATTTCAGGAGCAAAAGGTACCAAGATGACAGTAGTCTAGAAGGTTTTCACAGAGCCCACATGTTTGCATTGCTTGTTACTGAACAACTGGATTCATGGCCTGAACAAAATGAACGCCACCGGAAATGGGTTAGTTCACTGCATAAGAGTAGTTATGCTACTCTATTCAATATTTCGAACCTTATGACCAAATTAGAGTGAAAGGTGGCACATGCCTCTCTTTCTAATAAGGACCTGCTTTTAATTCATGATATTTAGAGTTGAAAACCCTTCAAAATGATTTGAAAACGTTTACTTTGCCATTAATTTCTGTAGATGATCACTTAAACATCTATTTTACCAGTTATTCTGGTGAATTGTTGGTGGTTTAGTCCTAGTTGGTGTTAAACAAGTCCAGAACCTGCAACTGCAATTAGTTTTCTAGGTCTCTATTGTATGGATGATATGATGTTAAGTAAGGTTTATAGTTATTTAGATTCCTAACTGACCTTATTTATGTTTGGTGCCAGGTTACTATTACAGAGGCAGATGGAAAATGTAAGCATGACTGGATGCGGCAAGCTCTTCATAGTTGTGTGACTTATCTTTCCAGCAGACAGGTATTCTCGTCTTCGCTCCCAGAATTGGTTGAGGGTTCTGAATCTCCTAATCACACATCTCAAATATTGGACTAAGAACGGTTGTGACTCTCATTTATCGATCTCTGGAGAAAGAGATTTTTGCAGATGGAAAATGTTGCTTCTCACATTTGATTCTGCTTTTGACCAGCCATCAGATCAGCTTATGGATTGATAATTGTGGGATACTGTGGGAGACCATCCATGCTCAGCTAGCAAGACCCTAATGAACATGTCACTTCAGATCTCAGGACAGTTCACGCAGCACCAATAGACAGGATACCTCCTCCCAATTTTGGCTGCAGGTTACAGCACGCAGACAGTTAGACATATCTTAGACCAGATGAGTCATCTATCAGGAGGTCCTTTCCTATGGCCTCAGATGTTAGAGGTGTTGATCCCTCGTAGGCAAAACATCCCCAACTGGAGTTTTGTTGTTTCAATGCTTCCATGTATCTGCCTTACTGCTTTGTTTTCCTGCATGGACTTTAGATCTTATTCAACATAGAATAAATCTGATTATATCATGATTTTATAGGAGCAGACTTTGCGCTCTCACTTTGTATCTGACACTGTTGTACTTAGTAGTCTATTTGACCTATTTGTGGTCATATGTTGGAAATTAATAAAATGATCTTCTCTCATGATACAGAATATGAAGTTTTTGACAAAATGAATCACTGATAACTGTATTGGCTGGAGGATGCTCATGCAAATTGACCATCTCAAGTTATTCTCAGCTGCAAGAGCTCAGTGTGAGCCACTGTGCAGAATCTTGCTTCTTTCTTTTTCTTGGATAATTTTTAATTTAATGTTGGTTTTTTGTAAGACACAAAGACTCAGGTTTATATTGCAGAAATTGCAAGGACAAAATTTTCCTAGGTTTTGTTGAGCAGAGTTCTTACTAATAAGATCTGGTGTGAAATTTTCAACATAAGATCTGGGAAAAGATGGATTTAAGTTACAAGCCCTTAGATTGAGATTCTGTAAATTTACTTGGAGGTTGAAAATGTTCTTCATATTTGGACATAACTCTTCAAAACAATTGTAGAAGTACGTCTGGATTTAGGACAATTCCACAGTAACAGTTTTCACATTCTGCTTAAGCTCTCTTTGAAAAGAGAAAACCATCTCATACTACCAGTGCATATTGAACATGTATAAATAACAGAGAGAATGGATTTAGGGAGGATATTTCTCTCTTACCCAAGTATCATTGTCTATTGCTATACAGGGTGACATTTTTGCAAAAATCGATCAACATAGGAATCTCATTACTCTCGCCATATTATTATGCAATCAATCAAAGCAAGAGTGTTAACTGTAAATCATTTTTATGCTCCTTTTCATTCATTGATTCTTTGATGGACTCTCATCTGTATGCTAAATTGTAAGTCACAACTTCGGCCATTGCTGCACGTGACACGTGTAAGAATATAACACTGATAATGGGATATGCTATATTATTATGCAATCAATCAAGCAAAGTGTACGTTTTTCACTGTAACACAATTATCTCTTGTTATAGAAAAACCTCTAACACAATTTTTTATGGTGTAAGAATAGAGGGTAACTGTTACCCACAAAATGTGAGTATCCCATAGGAGAAAATATTTTCTCCACATTTGAAAGTCAGCCAACCAGCAGCCCCATGATGGTCAACACATAGCATTATGTTGGAGTTCTCCACCCATTTCTCTGGTCAAATTTCTCATCCATCTGGCATGTTTGTTGAAGGAAGGTGGGTCATCTCCAATGTTGCAAATATCAGCGTTGGGATAAAATCGGCAAGGGTACGGAAAGCCAAAAAATTGTAAAAATCGAGAAAATATTGGTAGAAATTGTCAAACATCGGCAAAATTAAGATACCACCAAAATATCGATAAAAATTGACAAACGTCGGTTAGGCCAAAAAATTGCGATTTCGCTATCAAAATCGGGATGCTTGCAACATTGGTCATCTCTCGGAAAATACTCTTACTATTCTTGCAATCATGTGCTTTCATTTAATGTTATGAGCATGTTAATATGGTTCATGAAGAAAACTAGATGATTGACCGATCTCGATTATGTCGTCGTTCAGACACTTCACTTGGAAGGTTAGTTTTTGACTCTAGTGCAGTGGGACCTCCTTTAAGGCCTTAGGATTTAATAATGGCACTACTAGGGAGGCACTGATTGATATGGTGTGTCCAAGGTAACCCATACTTACTAGTTTTTGTTTCTCTTAATTATCCATCTCCATTCTTCAAGTTGGTAGTGGTTGGTAATTAGGGTTAGCTCCTTATATCCACATCCTTGAATCAAGACACATAAACTTAGCCGTGGAGGTGACGCTACTAAAAGAATGTTAAAAACATATAAAATGACAATGATAGAAAATGTAAAACACAAAAGATGGTTGGGACAATATTTAGAGTGTGGGAAAAAGCCTAGCATGAGCTCTACCTCCCTCATTATCCATCATCCAATTTCTCAAAGCATTTATGCTTTATCTAAATAAAGGACTTCTTTAATGTCCCAACCCAGATGAGTGAGAAATTGCTACATCTCAAGGGGGTATTGAAAAATCATAAAGCAAGCTCGGGCTCCGAAGTTATGCAACAAATAAAGACAAATCATTAAAGTAAAAGGCGCACCAAAGGGGTGGAAAACTTTGGTCGAGGAAAGGGGTAACTCATGCCACCATGATTTCTCCCTCCTTACATCATTACAATAAGGATGTTGGAACCCCATTAGTTGGTCTCATAGTTGTGACACTCTCTTTGAAGTTTCTCCCACTCCATGACTACCATATCACACACTTATGGTTTGATAGATTAATGTGGGACATGTCACTCACTTGGGGGCTTCAAGCACCTAATAGGTTTGTTGACTTAATCATCCTCACATAAGTGAGGTAACTTGTTTACAAATCTTGATCTAGTTAGACATTTGAAGGGTTGTTTTATGTGAAGTATTTTTGTGCCCCTATCATTATATATGGTTCACTATGATGTGTTAATGGTTTCATGTTCCTAATAAAGGTGATCCTACTTGATCTTGAAAGGTTTTGTTTAGGTGCCTACACATAGTTCTAAGAGAAAACATGATTTTGTGTTCCCCAATGTTGACCCTCCAGAGATGATCATTGGGCTTTGAGCAACTTCCACATGGTACTACACCTCTTGATGAGCCTTCGGGTGCTGAAACATTGAGATTGAAAGCTTGGGCTTTAGACTATTTGATGATGTGCCTAGATGGACCTAGGATGACCTTAGGTTGGCCTTGATGGACAATACTTTGTTCCAAAGCCCAGATGAACATGGTTATCATTGATAAGACTTGGGAGGGCTAACACATCCCACTTTGGTGCTAACACTTGCCCTTCGAAGTGTCACATCACTCCCACACTGATGAAAAGAGTGATACAAGACTTTTTTTTTGGATGACGTAATAATGGAGAAGACACCTTTTGGAGATGTACACATGCACTTTGGGACTTTCTTAGACTGAGGAGCATTCTTGGGTCCTTGCCTCAGTTTTTTGATGCATTGTTTCCTTCTTTAGAGGATGATGTCATGGTGGAGACCATTTATCTCCCATATGTGTGGGTTATTTTTTGGCATTTTGTTATGTTTTAAGCTATTTCAAGGTCAACTTGTGACCTTTGACCTAGTTGAATGCTCAAGTACACTTGTTTAGGGGTTTTGTTTGTAAAATTGTGAAAAGTGACTTGGTACCTTCATATGAATAGAGGGGAGTCACTTTTCATTTTCATCATCATTTATCATCACACCTCTCTCTTTAGAAGTGTGTACTAGCTCTTGTCTTATATTCTACATGGTCATAATGTGACTCTATGGTGCGAATTGGACTTGGGGAATGATTTTTGCTTGAGGATGGTTTCTTGGGATTGGTTTAAGAGATTCTTGTGAACATTTTACAAGTTTGTTGCATATCTTCTATATTTTGCATGACATCTTATGTGAAATAGGGTTTCTTTATGTGCCATGTATGAAATTGCTAAATTTATCTTGAAATATTGATTCCTTATGCCATGTGAAATTATTTTCATTAAGTACTTTAAGAGAACTCTTGAATTTTAAATCCCCCTCTTAAGGAAGCTACTAGAGTTTGTAAGAAGAGACGTCTTCATCAACAATGTCTCCATTATATTTTCCCTAGGTAATTCCATCACCCATTTATATGAAGGCACTAGTCTAGGTGGTGGTAATTAATCTCTTTTCTATAAATAGTTTTTCTCTTTAATATTCTAGATATCTTAGGTGGTGGTAATAAATATCTCTTTTGTAAATAGTCTCTCCTCTTTAAAATTCTAGATATCTTAGGTTAGGGTTAGGATTTCTTGAAATATTGCTAAAAAGTAATTCTAGTTGACGTGTTATTTCCCTTTTATTAGCGATAATATTAAGCACTTGATCAAAGCAAAATATAGCATTTATTGCATTATAAAACCTTAATTCTAGGGCTAATGTCATCATTTGTATTGTTTTTTTTTTATGCATGTTTCAACTATAAAAGCTCCATTTCAAACCCTAAACTTGCATATTTAAATGATAGTCTTTGATCCTTTATTGATTTATCATTGAAAATCATTGAAATGCTCTTTAATTTAATTAATTGGTTTAAGGATAGAGTGTTTGAACTTTGGTGAAACATCTTAGCCCTCATGGCTCTGCCAACACCCTATCCGAATCATTAAACCTCTTCAACACTTTAAACCCTTCATATTGAATATCCTTTAGGTGATCTGTATATAGGGAAACCTTCCTTGCACTTTATTTACCACTAAATGGATAGATAAAGGCTAGTAAGGTGACAATGGTGGCTGATCTCTTTATGCTACAAGGTTTGGATTTGCTTAGTGAGGCTTTGCAACATGCATGTTAGATTTTATAGTAATAGTAACCATATACAAGACTTTTATCCAAGTAGTTATGGAAATTATTGCATAACCACTTGAGAAAATATCCTTTTTACTTAACATTAACAAAGCACTATGTTATATTGAGATAAATAAGGTATAAGGATTTGAAGCCACCATAATCAAAGGCTCATGCTTTTATACAACATGCCAATTTTTTTTGCCATACTTTTGAAGAGACCTGTTTTCTGTCATACTTTAGAGAGGCTTATGCTTCTATACATGATCCAAATTGAATCATTATATTATTTTTCATCCATCTTAATGCTTTTAGAGTGGCAAAGGTGGAGAAATAAGCTCACAAGACCACTTGTACCAGTAGATACTAGTTTGGTGAATTAGGGTTTGAAACCTTTCAAAAGCAATTTTAGGCATCAAACAAACTCTTTTTTTTGGGGGGGGGGGGGGGGGGGGGGGGGGGGGGGGGGGGAGTAAAAATTGCTTCTCAAGTGCATCCCACCATAGTGCTATTCTACACAGAGATAACTTTCCAATGATGCAATAATTGCCTCAATCAAAGTTCGTATGCAACAATTGTGCTACCTTAAAGTTGAATTCCCTGTTTTGACCACCATGATTCGAGAGGATGCCACGTTAGCCCCCATAATTCATGGAAAGGAGGCTAGCCACATGATCATGATGAAGAAGACTCTAGAAGAGTTGACATTGTAACTCTACTTAAACACTAGTAGGCTATTAGACTATGTTATAACTGGGAATTAGGAGGAAAAGGGGTTCCATTCTAGTTGAGCACATTTTGTTCCATAGATGAGCTGGACAACTGCGAGTAGATAGGGAGAGAAAACAAAGAGGGCTTGTGCACTTGTGTAGTCCAAAGACCAGAGGTCTCACTTCTTTGTCCTTGCATCCATTTTCATTTAGAGAAAGAGAGAGCAAAACAACCTCGCCTTCCAGCTTGGTTTTCTCTCGAAAGGGTTTTTCAGATCATATCTTGTGTTATTATGGTTGAGTGATTGTTTTTTTCCATATTCTCTATTTTTTGGATTTTCTATATTACATGCATAAAAACAATAACTTAATAGATCTAGAAGTCTAAGGAAAATATACCTCAGAGTATAGATTTTGGATTTTCAGTAATAATTTATTATATATGTTTTGAAGAACTTTATAGTGGAATATCCATAATAGTTTACAGATCAATACATCCCTATGCATTTTTATCATACTTTTGGATTGACTATACATGTTAGGTTGATAATAACATACCATCATTTACATCACATGGTTATTACTTAGCTAGACATATCCTCCTTGAATTATTGTTTTTATTTGAGAGGGAACAATCCTTGTTATTGAGAAATAGATTGACCATTGAAATTTATATAAAGGCCCAATAAATACCAAAATAGGTCATAGGTGTTGCCCCAAAATCCTTGGTGGAACTCGAGGGTTTCACATTGTCACCACAACTTTTTTCTCTCTTTATGATGACTTTCCTTTGAGACTAGGCGACATTACTAAGGATCAAGATAGGATTTCTAAAGCTTAAGCCATGAAACTCAAGGTGAAATGGATAGTTTAAGTTTAACAAAACACATTTTTTTAAGTGTTCGAAATAGCATGATAGGTGGTCTAGGGCTATTGCCAATCCATTGGGAAAGTGGATACAAAGGAATAAACTATAAGGGTTGTTTACATATGTGACTAGGAAAGAATGGAATTAGAGCATGTAACAAATATTTCTTGATACGAATAAATAATTATTATTGAATATATGTTTTACAATATGACTTGGACAATGTGCTATATAACATTGACTGGTCACGAGTGAGGAGGTGCGAATATGCATCCTTTACTAATCAATAGTTTATTAATTATTAATATTATTTTATTTATAACATTTCCACCCCGTTTAGAGTTGCGTTTTCCTCAAAGCAAGGGTAATGAAGGGTATTGTTGGTGAAAATGTTTTGTTTCCCATGATGAATCTTCTTTTGGAAGGTTTTTCCATTTGATAAGGTATTCTTTGATGGTTCTAAGATGTAACATGTTAACAAAATGGTTGCTATTGATGTCAAAGGTTATCCAAATGAAGGAGATAATGACATAGGCTTTAAGAATGTCCCCATACCTTTCCAACGAGGTATGAATCACCCTCTAACTCCTCTCAGTTGAGGAGATAAAAATTTTGAAGTCAAAAGGTGGAATTTGAGCCCTAGTGGAGTTGGACCTGTTTGGGGGTCAAAAAGGCCTATGAATACGCTGTCTCCTCACTCAATTCAGAAAGAAATTCAATAAAGAAATAAGAACAATTCAAACCTATTGAGGAGCATTTTAGAGAGGTTCATAACTCATGAACTAAGAAGTTAAGCAAGTTTGAAGGAGTAAATTTTCAAGGCTTTTCTGGTTCTGGTTAAGGCATCCTTGAAGCTGCTTTTTTATCAGCCTTTGAAGCACATTTTTGGGGTAGTTGTGAAAAAATTCAGCCCAAGTCTGAGACCTAATTCAGCCCTGTTGCAACATTATTTTTCAGTTTGATTTAACCTCATTTTCGACCTTGTTGCAACAGTAGACAACCTCAGATTTTGACCCTGTAGCTATCTTAGACTTCGACCCTGTAGCTACCTCAAACTTTAGCCCTATGATAACTTCAAACTTTGGCCCTGTGACAACCTTTGTTTTGGCACTATGACAACCTCTATTTTGGCCTTGTGGTAGCCTCAGTCTTAACCTTTGTAGGGCCTAGTCTCGGTTTATTTTGGAGTCCATTTTGGGAGCTGATCTGAAACCTGTTTTGAAGCCTATCCTGCAGAATTTTTGGAGCATAACTCAATCTTGTTTGAAGGTTATTTTGGAGTTTTTTATAAACACATCCCTGATTTGGTAAAAATGATGAATTGATAGCAATTAAAGAGAGTTATGTAGTCACCTCAGACTTTGGTCTTGTGACAGCCTCAAACTTTAGCCCTGTGACAAACTCTATTTCGACACTATGACAACTCTATTTTGGCCTTATGGTAGCATCAGTATCAACCTTTGCAACCCTAGTCTCGACGTATTTTGGAGTTTGTTTTGGGAGCTGATCTGAAGCCTATTTTGAAGCCTATTTGGAGAATTTTTGGAGCATAACTCAATCTTGCTTGAAGGTTCTTTTGGAGTGTTTTTATAGACACATCTCTAATATGGTATGTACAAAAGAATATTTTTCCAAAAATTCTTTAGTTGATTCACAACTCATACGTGAATCTTGCTACCTATTCCTTCTTCCCAAACTTGAATCCTCAAAGACTATTGGTCCTCTTCAATCACTCTTATCTTGGACACCTGCCATATCATCAAAGAGTGTTAGTCCCTTTCCTTTATTAGATGCTTTATCCTCAAGAAAACCACAAATTCTTATCCAATCCTCCACTACTCTTTCTTCAAGGCCTTCACTTAGACTTACCACTGTTAGCCTTGGTCAAGTGCTTGACACATGAAGAAGAGAATGTACATGTGATGTCCAACATCACTCCCTCTCAACCATAGAGGATATCCCTATTCCTTTTGATTTGGGAATAGATCCTTGCTCCTATTCAAGCAGATTCCTTTACCCCTTCTCAAATCCAGAGGAGATTTAAAATTTCCTTTTAATTTAGAAAGTCAACACCACAATCCTTATAGTATGTCTCCATAAGAGTATTAACTACTTATTCTACATGGCTCCCTCTTTCCTCCGCATCTCATCGTATCAAACTTGCTTTCTTTCCAGGTATGATGGAGCCATATTCACTCTTCAATCTTGTGATAGATCCAGGTCATCTATTTTTCACATCACTTTCTTCTTGTCATCATCAATGAAGGCATTACATTGAGCCTTTATATATTTCAAGCTGATCATAACTTCCTCATGAAAGTGATCTCCTTTTTATTGTACAAACTTGACCTTTAGGTTATCTTCTTGCACTTTCTACCTCTTAATCCCAAGATGAAATCCATCTTGACTTCATAATTGCTATATATAATATGTTGAGCTTGTATCAACATCCTACATATATACCTACAATATCCTTCGAGGTAGCAAAACAATAAGTTAACCAAATAACCAACAATAATTTAGATTAGACTTACCTCACCATGATGACCTTCTCATCCAAGAATCAAAATCCTCATGGTCTATTTCCACTCGAATCTTCCTTCATGCATCAGAGTGCCCAAGGATTGAACTTAATTACCAAGTTACAACTTTCTTCCAAAGAATCTACTAGATGTTAATCACTATTCTTACACAATCTAGAGAAAGTCTTAAGTCTTTATTTATCCTTGAGTAAGTCAAATCCTTTCCTTTTAAACATCACATAATCATATAAATCATGTTACAAGATTCTACACACATGAATCTTATCCAAGAATTACTTTCAATATGCATTCCTATGCTTCTTATTCCATCATCTAGCTATGAGCCTGCAATCTGACCCATTGCATTCCTTCATCCCATCAAAACTATTGTTTCCATACTCTATGGGTGTATACCAACCTTGTCATAATGCTTCTCCAAGAACCTTCCAAGATGATGGTTCTTACAGGATCATGATGATCCACCTTACCAAGATCACTACTTCTAACATAATGTTAGATAATGTCTAGATGAACAATATGCAAAATGGTCTATTTGTCTATCTTTGAAGAATAGATGATTTCTATAGAGAAACTCAAGTATACTCTAAATATGCTACTATCACATGCTTCTCTCTATGATGCTATACAAAATCAAGACTCTTCTAGAGTAAACAACAATGCATACTATTCTAAAGGAAATACCAATCTTCATAAAGAACCTGACAGACAAGGTGCCTTCTTCAATAGCAAATATATTTTACATTTTCTTTCTTCGACTTCTTCTTAAGTTCTCCCATTTCCTCAACCACATGAACCTCACTTCTTTCCTTTCTTTTGTTGTTTTGTTGGTTTGGTAAATCCCTCTTATAAAGTGTCCATACTCATTTCATTTAAAGCATTGAACCTTGGATATATCTTTCTTCTTGGACTTCCCAAACTTTCCCTTCAACTTTTTGACTTGAGCTATAAGGGCTTGAGACTATTCATTTGATCCAATGCCATCCTTTTTGCCTTGATCCTAGTTTCTTCCAAGATGCATTGAGCCCACAACTCATCAAAAGGAGTTGAGTCTTTCTTAGAGTAGATGGTTGTTGCAAATCTGCTCCATTCTGGTGGCAATGCATTTAGTACACAGATGGTCATTTTCGAATAAGAAATCGTATCTCCAAGCCCTTGCAAGTGATCTCTTAATTGAGAGGTCTTCATTAGAAATTATGCCATGTCATCATCCTTTGATTTCTAAATTATATATAGCTTAATCTTCAAAGACATATTTTTTCCTTATGTACTTACATATTACATATTCGATAGCTTGTCATACATGGCATTAGAAGTTTTCCAATTTGAAACAAAAGGAACAAGAGTATCCTTAATGGATTCAAGCTTCTCCTTTCTTATACTTTTATAGTTCTTTATTCTTGTATTTGCTAGGTTCAATAATTTCACCAGTAACATATTCTATTACTTCAGTTTATGTCAGTTCCAGGTCAATCCTTTTCTTCCATGCTTGAAATTTGACGAGCCAATGAGCTTATTTATTTTCTTGCAGAAATAAACCCATATTACCTTTAGATTTAGACATAGAGTAACACTACGATACTTACTTGAAGATAAAGAGTCTTCCCTTTTCTGATGATGTCTCCAATTCAAATAGACTTCAATAATGGATTTCAAAAGTGAAGATGCCAAAATCTTTTTATGCTTCCCTCAAGGGGGTCTTCTAACGAGTGTTCTCTAGATCCTTTTTTCAAGAGAGAACAACAATCTTCTCGTAGTCTTCTTTTTCATGATTTCTTCTGATGAGACCCTTCTTCTAGATCAATAGGTTTCCTTTTCCCCTTAACAAACCCTTCCTGTGTCCACACGATGATCCTTCCAGCTACCTTGTTTTTCACCTTAGCTCTGATACCATGTTGGAAAATGCAAAGTGGTAGCTTATTAATTAAATTTTCCTTAACCTTAATACTTCCTTGTGAACTTTATTCTTATTCTTGTGTTTATTATATTTTCCTCATCAATACAAATATCAAGAGAAAAATAAAGACAATGGACACAAAAGTTAGGCTCCAAGCTAGGGAAAAACCCCTCAAAGGGGAAAACCTAGAAACTCTTTTCTTCTTATATAATCTTTTGCAAATGAGACAACAAAGACCCAAACCCTAAAAAAAGTACTTGTCCAAGTACCAAGTCAACAATTCCAATAGAACCAACTTCTAGCTGCAACCTTGACCACAACTTCTACCCTACAATTTCACCCTGCAACTTTGTCTTGCAGTTTCGGCCTTAGAGTTGCTGCAGAAACCTTAATCCAACTTATTTAAGAGTCATTCCTTGAGTGAGATAGATCATCACAAGGTCAATGAGGTCAGGATAGAGTATTCTCTCCTTCGACAACTAGATCTTGCACTCTACTCTCCTGCAATTCAGACCTACAACTTCAGTCCTCTTTGTAGCTGCAAAACCCTATGTTTTTGCACATGTTATAGATATTTAGCCTAAAATCAAGTTTTTCCTTCACTTCTTGGAATCTTCTTGCCTTCTTGAACTTCGCTCCTCCTTCCTTTCGTTTTCTAGATTTATATCAAACTTTTCTTAGGATATCGAATTTGATGAGTAAATGAGTACCAAATGAGGTGAAACTACTCCTTTATATAGCCTTTCCAAGGGGTTTAATTCCCTCCTTTAGGCCGACTTGAAGCTTCCAGGGACGACTTTTAATTTGGAGGTTTCCAAGACTTTCTAAACTCAAAATAAATTCTTTTACAGAATATATTTGTCCGAAAGGGTCTTATAAACATGATGTTGACTCTCTTAATTCATGACAATAAATCCTATGACCTAACAAATCCTAGAAGCACGAAGAATGTGCTTTTACTTTGAAGACCATCAATAAAGAGCATGAAACCCATGCTTTTAAGATAATACATTTTTCTTTTCTTCTTTTGTTTGTTACATAAGATACATATTGAAATGAATACAATAACAATTATGAAGACCAAAACTAGTTACATTTCCAACAAAAGGTACTTTATGTTCTTCATAGATGATTATGCTAGAATGATTTGGGTAGATTTCCTTAAATATAAATCAAAAGCGTTAGATTTTCTCAAAAATTTTAAAGCATCATTTGAAAATGAAAGTGATTTGAAAATCAAG
Source organism: Pinus taeda (assembly GCA_000404065.3). Lineage (NCBI taxonomy): Eukaryota > Viridiplantae > Streptophyta > Pinopsida > Pinales > Pinaceae > Pinus > Pinus taeda. The sequence goes on from APFE030547418.1 coordinate 23,133, forward strand.
TGCTTAAGATAATGGTGCAGCGGCAACAATGGATTTAAATAAAGCCCACAATGGATCTTTAGAACCCAATAATCACTCATTTCTATCGGAACCAAAAGTCTTTGAATAGGCATAAAAATATTTCTTTTCTCTTTCGAGTCCCAATATACCCTGTTAGTGTCAGTCTTTGCAGCCTTCCTCCAGTGATCAAATATGCTCTTACAAAGTGGTCTCAGAGTGTCAAGGTCAAATTTTGCCATTTCAGGGAGTCTTCAAGCAAAATTTGGTCACTAGGCATTAGGTCTAGGGTTTGTTTTCACTCTTTT
>APFE030547418.1:23928-62045 GCA_000404065.3 Pinus taeda
TATATAGGTTCCGATTCAATGGCGCGATGCGATGCCAATCGGCGATCGCAAGTCGCAGTGGTTGGACGTCGCTTCCCGTAAGCGATGCGATATCCGCCAGACCCGATATCAATTTAAAGCAACCTTTTATAATATTTAGTGTCAGCTCGCAGTGGTTGGACGTCGCTTCTTGTAAGCGATTCGATATCTGCTGGACCCGATATCACTTCAAAGAAACTTGTTATAATATTTCGCATCCGCTTCCTTTATAACGTAATGCGATATGGGAACACCTCTCCAGCCCGATGCGATGGGTTTACATGGACCCGATGAGTCCCAAAATCAATCTATATATGATTTCAAATCCATTCAAAGGTTCTGCTAAGTGTTTTTGCGTCGATTCTCTGTGTTAATGGGTTTTTCCGCTCGCGGACCCAAGCGATGCCAGATTTACCTTAACACGGAAATTCTTACAGTTATGAATAAAAGCACAAGGCCACAACCACTTCAATCGAATGCATGGAAAATAAGCACTCAAGCCTCCACGGGCTCGTCATACGATTATGCACACAACATTAATTTTATTCATAATACACAAAGAACAGACTTTCGGCCTTAGGCCAGATTACACAAGGAAATGACCTCTGTTACACAAAACACAGTCCACACACACACTCTGAGCTCTCACTCCACTCCAAGCCTCTCCAACATCTCACTCATCACATTTTCCCTCTTTTTTATCACTCAAATAATTTCTCTAACAATATCTAACAACAATCTTCTATTTTTAAGAGTTCTAATAGCAATATTCTATCTCTTAGCTCTCATGCACACCTATGCTAACAACTCTATCTCTAAATCTAAAATAAGATAGTCTCTCACTTATTAAAATAATAAATAAATTATAACAAACTATTTGAGAAGTCCAACCCTCTCAGTAACACTGATTTTGACCAACAGTCAATGAATTTCACCCTGTGTAGCCACAACATGTGAACAAGTTTTCACATTTCTGGCTAATCCCGATGCTCCTGCATCAGATAAGACAGAGGAGGAGAGTTTACTTTAGGAGAATTCAATGAGTTCTATGAAAAAATGGAATCAAAAGGTAACTCTCTAGGACATATTAGTACAATATATAGCAAGAACAATGTTGTTGGAAGCCAAGTTACCTGTTAAATTCTAGGAGGCAGTTGGGGTAGCAATATACATCATAAACATGTCACAATTCTAGATAAACAATGATAAGATTCCATATGAACTATGGAAAGGAAGGTCTGCTTCTATGAAACAATTCAGAATATTTGGAAGCAAATGCTTCAAGAAAATAAATGATAATTCACTCGACAAGTTTTATTTGTGAGTAGATGATGCAATTTTTCTTGGATACTCATTAAGAAGTAAGGCCTACAAATGATACAACAATTGATTTCATAAGGTAGTAGAAAACATTGATGTAAAAATAGATGAGGCTCTACCCAAGAAAGAATTTGATCTAACAATGAAGAAGACCTTATTCTTACATATCAAGAAGAAATGGTTGCATAAGAAGAGCATGAATCATCAGACCAAAAAGAAGAACAAACACAAACTCTAACTAAGAAAACATTCAAGTTTGTACAAAAGCATCATCCGAAAGACTGGATTATTGGAGATATGGATATAGGAATACAAGCACGAAGAAGAATGACTGTTACACCAAAGAAAGCAATATCACTTTGTTATCCCAAGTAAAACCAAAGGGTTTTACTCAAGCAAGGATCCACACTAGAGAAATACAATGGTAGAAGGGATGAACCAGATTGAAAAAAGTGGAACCTAGGAATTTGTACCTCGTCTAAAGGATAAAAATATAATCGGAACCAAGTGGGTATTCAAAAATAAAATGAATGAAGAAGGGAATGTTATAAAAAACAAGGAAATATTGGTGTCCAAAGGGTATGCTCAAATTGAAGGAATTGAATTCAAAGAAACATTTGCTCCAGTTGCCAGAATAGAGGCTATACAAATGTTTCTAGAATTTGCATATTCGAAAGGCTTCAAATCCTATCAGATGGATGTAAAATCAACCTTTCTAAATGGTGGCTTAAAGGAGGAAGTATACTTCGAACAAGTTGAAGGATTTTATTTGTTAGAGAATAAAGACGGTGTGTGCAGATTGAAGAAGGGCCTATACAGATTAAAACAAGCTTCAAGAGCTTGGTATGCCAAACTAGAACACTACCTTCAACAACAAGGGTTCAAGAGAGGATTTGCAGGAAATAACCTATACATGAAAATGGACAAAGACAACTTGCTGATCATGCTCGTGTATGTGGATGATATGATTTTAAACAACAAAAATGATGAGATGATCCACATATTTTCCCAATAGATGTTTAAAGAATTTGAAATGTCAAAGAGTGGAGAGATGTCCTTCTTCCTTGGACTTCATGTAACTCAAACCAGTGCTGAAGTTTTTATCACTCAAACAAAATTCCTAAAGGAAATGCTTAAACAGTTTGGAATGGAAGAATGTTTTGTTGTAAATACACCTATGATTACATGATGTAAGCTAAGTAAGGATGATGAATCTCCCAATGATTGGAAGTCTCTTATACCTGAGAGCTTCAAGGCCAGATATCATGCAAGCAGTTGGTATGGTGGCAAGATTTTAGTCAACTCCCAAGGAATCTCACATGCAAACTATAAAAAGGATATTCAAATATGTAAAGGCACCCTTGATTTTGGACTATGGTATCCAAAGAGCACAAATATTACTTTAACAACATACAGTAATGTTGATTGGGTAGGAAGCATTGATGACCGAAAGAGCACCAGAGGAAATGCATTTTTCTGAGGGCATTTCTTGCTTCATGGTTAAGAAAGAAACACTCATCTATATCTCTCTCCATAGCTAAGGGAAAGTATATAGTAGCAACATATTGTTGTGCACAGATTCTATGGATGAAGGGAACCTTAAAGGATATCAAAATGGAAATAAATTAGCTAATCATTATCTTTTGTGACAAGTGCAATAAATCTCTCAAAGAACCCAATCACACACTAAAAAAAAAAATCCTATTATGATCAAGTATCAATATCTTAGAGAATGGGTTGTTGGTTAGAATATCAAAATGGAATATATCAACACTAAGGAACAAATTGTGGACATCTTCACCAAACCTTTTCCTTGAGAAACATTTGAATATCTTTGAGAAAAGTTGGACATCATCTCCCTTGCATCTCAGTAGAGCACCCATTTTCTATTTGTTTTAGAGGGGGCGAGTAGTAGGAAGTTAGGGGGAGAAACAATAAGTTAGGGGTTGTAGCATATAGCCAGGGGAAGCAAATTGTAGCATGAGGAAACAGTCATCAGAATATTTCCATCATTAACAAAGGGGAATATTGTTGAGAAAATGGTTGTTATTGATTCCAAAGGTTATCAAGCTGAAGGAGAAAATTATATAGGCTTAAAAAACATCTCAAGACATTTCCAAAGAGGCATGACTCACCCTCTAACTCCTCTTGGTTGATAAGATATGAATTTTTGAAGTAAAAAGGTGGAATTTGAACCCCGGTGAAGTAAACCCTCTTAAGAAAGAGGCCAACCCTACCATTGGAGAAATTTTGAGGTCTAAAATGGGCCTCCTAAGGAATATTATAAAATAATAGTTGAAATAATAAATAAGATTAGATTACATCAACAACATTTAGAGGGAAAAAGAAAAAAACCACTTTTTCAACTTATCTCCCTACGGTTTTACTCAAATTTCGAGTTGGAGCACTCATTGGATGCAAAAAGTAATTCCTCATCCAAGAAGTACCCATGTAGCATACTTTCAATGGACCTTGCTACATGAAAAATGATAAATACATGAAAAAAAACATGTCTGGAATCATGTTTTTTCATGTATTTATCATTTTTCGTGTAGCAGGGTCCATTGAAAAGTATGCGACATGGGTACTCCTTGGACTAGGAATTAAATTCAGCATCCAACAAGTGATCCTTCTCAAAGTTTGGGTAAGACGATAGGGAGATAAGTTGAAAATACTAGTTGAAAAATTAGTTTTTTAGTTTTTTTTAGTTTTTTCTATTTTTTAATCTTTTTACATTTTAGTCCAAAAATGGTGAATCACCCCCCATGGTTGACATCATCATCTTGAATCCTATTGGTTCTTATAAAGTTTATTTTGGTTGAACATTTTTGTTTTGAGGCCCATGTTAGACCTCAAAATTTCTCTAATGCTAGATGTGAAGTATGCCCTCTTTGGGGAATATAGGCCTATAAATAGGATGTATCCTCACTCAATTCGAAAAAAAATTTAACGAAGAAAGAAGAATAATTAGGACCTATTGAAGAGCAATTTAGAGAGGATTATACCCCATGAACCAATGAGTTAAGAAAACATTGAATGGATAATTTTTTAATTCTTTTATGGTTCTAGTTAAGGCATTCTTGAAGCCTTTTTTTATCAGTCTTTGAAACACATTTTTGGAGCAACTATGAATAAAATTCGGCCCAAATATGAGACTTGATTTGGCCTTGTTGCAACATGATTTTTAAGTGTGATTTAGCCTCATTTTCAGCCTTGTTGCAGCTGCAGACAACCTTAGTTTTTATTCTTGCAACTACCTTAGTTTTTGGCCCTGTAGCTACCTCATCTTTCAACCCTATAACAAGCTCATACTTCAGCCCTATGGTTGCCTTAGACTTTGGCCCTGTGACAAACTCAAAATTTGGCCCTATGATAGCCTCTATTCCGACACTATGACAACCTCTATTTTGGCCTTATGGTAGCCTCAGTGTCAACCTTTGCAACCCTGGTCTCGACGTATTTTGGAGTCTATTTTGGGAGCTGATATGAAGCCTATTTGGATAATTTTTGGAGTAGAACTCAGTCTTGCTTGAAGGTTCTTTTGGAGTGTTTTATAGACACATCTCCGATCTAGTAAAAATTCTGAATTGATAATAATTAAAGATAGGTATGTACAAAATATCAAGGGATTGTTGACAAGTTGGTGCCTAAAGAGGATTGGTTTCCTCATGTATTTCCAGGTTGGAGCTTGATATTTCTTAATAGGATTGATGTCCTTAATCTATTGCGAGGTTAATGCTTGGGCTTGTACAAAAGGATTGGTGTCCTCATTATTGTAATTTTAGCTAAAAATATACAAGCGATTTTTCATTTTTAAATTCTCATGTCTTGGCATTGTTTATGTTTCGTAATTGTAACAAATTTTAACTAGAAAAAATTATAATTCGATGAAATACCACTATTGTCGCACATGCTATTATTTTACATCCTTTCGTGACAATGGATCCACAACTACATTGCGATTCCATTTTTTGTGCAATATTTCCATATCAAAGGTGGAATGTTTTTCCATACATTTTTGTTGTTCAATGGACAATGTCTTTTATTATAACAAGAATTGAAGATTGTTGTGATCTATACTTATTGATAATTTACTTCATATTCTGACACTATGACAACCTCTATTTTGGCCTTATGGTAGCCTCAGTGTCAACCTTTGCAACCCTAGTCTTGATGTATTTTGGAGTCTGTTTTGGGAGATGATATGAAGCATATTTGTAGAAATTTTGGAGTAGAACTCAGTCTTGCTTGAATGTTCTTTTGGAGTGTTTTATAGAAACATCTTTGATCTAGTAAAAATGATGGATTTACAATAATTAAAGATAGGTATGTACAAAATATCAAGGGATTGTTGAAAAATTGGTGCCTAGAGAGGATTGGTTTCCTCATTGTATTGCCATGTTGGAGCCTGATATTTCTTAAGAGGATTGGTATCCTCAATCTATTGCGAGGTTAGTGCCTGGGCTTGTACAAAAGGATTAGTGTCCTCATCATTGTAATTTGAGCTAAAAAAATACAAGCGATTTTTCGTTTTTCAATTCTCGTGTCTTGGCATTGTTTATGTTTCGTAATTGTAACAGTTTTTAACTAGAAAATTTAATAATTGGATGAAATACCACCATTGTCGCACATGCTATTATTTTACATCCTTTCATGACAATGGATCCACAACTATGTTGTGATTCTATTTTTTGTGCAATATTTCCATATCAAAGGTGGAATATTTTTCCATACGTTTTTGTTGTTCAATAGACAATGTCTTTTATTATAACAATAATTGAAGATTGTTGTGATCTATAATTATTGATAAGTTACTTCCTAAGAGGTATTGTAACCACTTGGAAAGTGCATGGATAATGGTGAGCATCTGTTTATCACATGTATAATTTAAGCTTTCCGTTATGTTGATTTTCCAACTTTCAAAAATTATCGAGTGTTCATTTAGCATTAATACTACGCCTATCCCAACTCCAGAAGCATCATATTCTACCACAAAGGGTTTTGTGAAATATGGTGTTGCTAACAGATGTGTAGAATACAACTCTTTTCCATCTCTCAAAATACTCATTGGCTTGGTTACTCCATTGGAAGGAATTTTTCTTCAACAAGTTTGATAGTGGTGTTGTTAATTGAGCATAGTTCTTGATAAACCTTTTGTAATAACTCGTTAATCCTAGGAATCCTATTAGTTTTGATACATTATTTGGTCTTCGCCATTCTATGATTTCCTTGATTTTACTAGAATCTGCCTTAACTCCTTCCCTGGATATGATATGGCCAAGATATTCGACTTCTTCCTTACCAAAAGTGCATTTTGATATTTTTGCATAGAATCAATTTCCTAGGATAGGAGGGAAAGTATTTGCTCCAAATTCTTACGATGTTCCTTCCATGTCTTCCTATAGATAAGGATATCATAAAAAAGGACTCATACAAACCTTCGTAGGTATGGTTTAAAGAGTTCATTCATGGTTTCTTGGAAGGTGGAAAAAGCATGGTTAACCCAAACAATATCACCTTGAATTTGTAATGACTTTCAAGAGTTCGTGAAGTAGTGTTTGGTGCATCTTCTAGACGTACTCGGGTTTGATAATACCTTTACCTTAGATCTAACTTTATGAAATATTTTTCTCCATGGAGCTCGTCCAACATTGTATCTATAAATGGTATAGGAAACTTTTTTTTATAGTTATCTTGTTTAGGCTTCGATAATCTATGCATAGTGTAAATTATCCATATTTTTTTCAAACCAATGCCACTACGGCTGCATATGGGTTCCTGCTCGTTGTAATAACTCCACATATTACTAGGTATTGAATTGATCTTTCTATTTCGGTTTTATGGTGGTGAGGATGTCGATATGGTTTTCCATTCGCTAGTGTTGGATCTAGTTTAAATTCAATTATATGTTCTATCCTTCTCTTTGGAGGCAACTTCAAAGATAAGTCTTGAAATACCTTGTCGTATTTTGGATTAATGCTTCAATCTTTGGATGTTGAGAATGTATTATTTTTGGTGCTACTATCTCTATTTCATGGCATTGTGTGATGTAGGTTGTTGCCCCTTTCTAATTAGTCTCGTCATTTATTGAGAAGATACAATTTGAGTTCATCTAGGCTAGAATCCAAACAATTTATATTTTCTTTCTTCCCATTTGGATTTAATAAATTGATTCTAGTGATTTGCATAATAGGTCCCTAGGGTTTGCAGCCATTGAATTCCCAATACACCGTCTACTCCTTCCAATGACATGGTGTAGAGCTAGGATTCCAATTCATATTCTTCTAATTGCAACTTGACATTATGACATTTTCCAACTCCATTAATTTGTTTTCCATGTACTACCATAAATATTATGTCTACGACTGGAAATACAAATAGATTTAGTCTTTTTGTGACATTATATCTATGAAGTTATGGGTACTTCCTATGTCCATGAGTACGATGAAATTTTCCTTTTTATTGTGCCCTTTTAGTTTCAATGTTTGGGGTTGTTCCATTCCTGTTATTGCAGTAAGAAATATCTTGGGCACAACCTCCTCATCTTTTGTATTTGGAATATCATTATTTCCCTTATATTGTTCTTTTGAGTCACTGTTGGATGTGTCAAATTGTTCCTATGCTTCACATGAATATAGTTTTTTGTTGTTGCATATGTGCTTGTGTCCAATTTTCCCCGCAATACCTACATGTGTTGACCCATTTCCTGTCTAAGCCCTAGTGCTGATTCTCTTCTTATCTTAAGGGAGGAGGAATATATTTATTAGGCATGTGGGGTACTATTTTGGCCTTTCATTCAAGTATTTGTTTGATGTTTTTGGACCTGTAAGAGATGGTTTGATGAGCTTGTTCTTTTTTTTTTAGCGATGTTGTTGTATGCCTAGCATTATCAATTGTTTTAGGATTCCATAGCCTTATTTCACTATGGATATAATATTTTACCATAAATGCACATTTTTGGCAATTGTACGTTCGTTAATCTATTTTGTCTAGTTTCAAAAGCTTCCCATTTGTGTGTATAGTTGTATGTATTTCCCTTCTATTTAATATGTACAAATTTGTTGTAAAAATTGTTGTCTTCTTTGTCATGAAACAATTTTAATAATGGTAGTTGTAAAACTTTTCCATTGAAAAAACGAACATCACATTTTTTTCACATCATAGGAACTAGTCATAAGCTTCCCTTCTAAATTGTTGGAAGTCGATATTATATTTTATATTTCACCTAATGAGAGTTTGATTAAAAATTACCTTCCATTTTGTTGACCTAGATGATTTCTCCTCTATGTTATTTATCATCAAACTGTGATAATTCCTTAATTCATTGATGATTTATATCTAGAATTCTTGTGTGATATTGACTTCTTCAAAAAAAATATTTCATATTATTCTCGATGATCCTGTTTACTTGTATTTTATGGACTAGGTATTGGCCTTTGATAGACTAAGAGTTGTGTTGTTGACACATCTACATTCTCAATTAGTTGATTAATTTGTTTGCCATGGTAGTTAAGAGTCCTGGTAGATTTATCCTTGCTGTCATTTCTCATTCTCAGAAGAGAATTCCATCGAAATTTGTATTTTGCATGTTGATTATCAATTTAATTTCTTCTCTCTATTAGTTGCTTCATCTTCTCAATCAACAACTTTTGTCCTTCCTCAAATTTTGTTTGCACTTTTTCCATGTTGTTGAGACAATATTTCACGCCATTGACCTCATCTCTATAAGGATTGGCTTCGACATATAAATCATCATGGTGAATCTTCTTGGGGTTGGTCGTTTTACTTGCGGACCCCATGACCTATTTTTTGTTTTACCCTTTTTTATTTTTCACCCCTACTTGTTTGGTATTTTATTTAGATTTCATACTCACTTTTGTTACATCATCAACTAGTATCACCATATCCTTGTCTTTTGATGTGTTGGCTTGATTTTTTCCACTTTATTATGAAATACTTGTGAATGAATTTCCATACCTTATAGATGACAAATGATTTGAGCAAATTCTTTCAGGTCTGAATTCTTGTATAGGATTAGCTTTAGCGATATTAAACTTGATTTCAATAATTCAAAATTTTTTGGCATATGCATAGGATTCCTCATTGTGACCTCTCCTACTATGAATGGTAGTGGAATACATTTCTTTTTCCTTTTCTTATTAAAAATAACTAACCAAGAATGATATTATATGCAGACTTCTACAAGAAAGTATTTATCCAAAAACAAACATATGCAACAACAATGGTTTATCTTCATATCCATACAATCTGATATATGTATGGTTCTTCTTTTCTTCATACATTCTTTTTCTATAGAGAAAATTTTGATCTTTTGGAGATATTCTTTTGTGTTCATGTCTTGCTAGCATATGCTTGAACTCTCTGACATATTTATCTTGAATAAGGAAAAAATGCAAAAGAGCCTTGTGTTTCCATAGAGCAAGATACCATAACTGTATTGGTTCTATCTCATGATCCATATTGATTTTGTGGGGCAAGTTGTGGAACATATTGTAGAAAACAATAGTCATCACTAGATAGGTCATCATAAAAATTCTTTGGATGTTGTGAAAATTAATCAATTAAAAAGAAATCCCATTTGAAAAAACCTCTACCCAACCAAAGATAACATCCTTCTTGAAAGAGAAGTAGAGTATTTACAACACTAACCCAAGGGAATTAACAGGTGATTCCTACCTGTTGATGCCCGAAAATCGTTACATCAACATCGGGGATAAACCACCTGGTCCCGGACCTTAATACAACTCCTTTCCGTTTGGGATGGTGCTCCGAATGGATTAATGGGACCAGTTTCCCGTAATGAATAAAAGGGGAGAATGAATGATTGGTTTAAAATAAGTGATAATAAATGGAGGACCTTATTCATAAACAAAACGAAATGAATTTTATCCCGGAAGCTTCTTTCTTTAAGTGCAATGTTTAATGATCTGTGTTTGCTGATAGGCATATAGATGACACTATGCAATAAACAAAGACATTCATTTAAATGATAATTGCTTCGTTCAAATAGTTGAACGAAGTAATTGATAAAACAATATTACACTTTTCTTTTATATTACCGATACATGCATGATTGAGAGAGTAGCAAACTGTAAACATCCAATAGTGGAAAGTATAAAGTTTACTGTTTAAAACACATTCACATATTCAATAATAGAAAAAATGACCAAACAACAATTCACATAAAAGGAATAAATTCAAACATAGATAATAGTACCATATGAGCTGCGAATTATTCCCTATGCCAATCGCAATTTGAATTCCTTCTTCTGATTCAGAAATACTTTCAAATAAAGGCAATAGTGCACATTCACATCAAAGCTTCATTATCAAAATTTGGAAAGATTGGTCCAGTCTTCATAAAAGGATATGCCTGAAGTACAATAGTGCAACTTCAGGCTTAAGTCATATACAAAAACTTACGACCCTTTCTAAATACATGAAAGGGTCTATAAATACTAAACTAAGCTAACAAACTACAAAATTAAAATGCTACTAAATTGGTATAATCCGATCTTAAATATCTCTCCCACAGTGATCTGGAAATTGGCAGCGATGATTCATCCTTCTGGCTGTTTGCCCTTTGTCCTGAGTTGGCATATTGCCAGCATTGGCTCCACTTCTTGAGGGCGGCTGAGTCGAGAATTGATTTGAGCAGCATAGGTGGCGTCATGTATATCGGGAATGATACACCCGATTGCATCCATCAGGCATTTGAGGGCGGCTCTCTGACTATATGGTTTTACTAGGAACAACCAATAGGTGTCCCAAGTTAAACTTTTAATCCCTGAGATCAATCTCCCATTCTTTTCAAGCTCTTGATTACATGACTGCTCCAATGTCTTGGCCGATAATAGTTTACCTGGTGTACATTGAGAAATCATGTTAGATAAATAGAGAGTGTTATTGATCAAGTCAATTAAATTGCTCTTAGATAACTTGCGTCGGGAAACAACTCTCTCTGCTTTCATTAATTGGGACTGCCATTCTGTGAATAGGATTTCCTTATGGGATTCTAAGATTTTGGGCAAGTTTGCTGCCTTTCCCTCATTGGAGTCCTGCCATGTAAGAAAATCTGTCAAAGTGTCTTCGGCTTGCTCCAAATTCTGCCTGGCATCCACTGACTTATCTATTATAGATGATGTTATGTCACATAAAGGTTCAACTTGGGCGATTTCATGACATAACAATCTTATTTGCGTTATTAATGCCTTGTTAATTTGCATTGCCTCTGCTTTGAACTCAGCAGGTTGGGGAAGACTTTTGAACCTTTCTACCTGAGTTGATAATTGAGAAATTTGCTCATCTTTTGTCTTTGCCATCTGTTCATTCATCGCCTTCAACTTTGATAATGCCTCGGATAGTTCTTTCTGTTTATGAATTGCTCCCGAATCAATCCTCTGCTTCTTTTCATGCAACTATTTTATTAGCTGGTTTTTTAATTGTTGTTGTGTGGACAGTCGCTGTTGTAGCTATTCTGACTTTTGTTGCTCTTCCGATAGCTGCGCTTGCAATAAAGCGATCGCTTGATCCTTTTCCTTCAACAAATTGCTTACCTTCGATGCCTTATCCATGGTGGCTGCCGAATAGGCATCGGCATATTGAGATAACTTGGTTAGGTCATCAAAGGGGTCGAATTCTTCTCTCCATACCACATTTGTTGTTATTGTTTGTTCAGGGAACAGAGAAGGTTGATCAATCCTTCTTCTCTTCCGTTGTCGTTTTATCGCAGCCTTGTGTTTTGGGCTATAGAAAACATCTATTGGAGGAATGTCCTGTACTTGCAAAACAATTTGATCGAAGGGGTTCTTTGGAATTATTTCTACTACTGTACTTGAGGGTGGACCATTGGTTCCTTTGTTTAGAACCTCCTGTGATGCTGTATCATGTGTATCAGCAAATTTGGATGTTTCGGCATCCGTTGAGGTCTCAAGATTGCCTATAATTGTATTGAATTGTTGCCATTCTTCAAGCAATCTTGGGTCCACTTGAGTATCCATATTTATTTCTTTGCTGCTCTGCTCCTGCTGCCTTTTCTGTTCTTCTTCCCTTATTCTCTCCTGTTGCTTCTTTTCTGCCTCCTCTTGTTCTTTTCTCTATGCCTCTTCCTATTCTTTTCTCTGTGCCTCTTCCTATTCTATTCTTCGGAGTTCCTCCTGCTCCCTTCTCTGGACTTCTTCACAGATTGCAGATGTAGCAGGAGGTTCATTAGTAAGCTGCTGCTCAGGCTCACTTGACTGAATCGTTGGGGTAGTAGCTAACAAATCTAGAGGCAGAGTTTGCAACCTCTGTTCTCTAAGTTTGTTAAATTCTACCAACCCGTCATCGCGATATCTCATCTTGGCTAGCTGTTGTACCTGGAAGATTGACTCGGCGGAGGAGAATAGCTCATCAAACTCATCTTCCTTGTGCTCAAATTTAGTGAGCTTGGCTTGATCCAAGGCATTGTAGATGACTTTCTTCGGGTCAAAACGTCTATTAGGTAGAGTGGCGAGACTTAGGACGTTCATTTTTTCTGCCTCTTTCTCTGCATGTTTATAATCATGCAGAGTATAGATGCCACACCTAAGGGGAAAAGGAGGCCAAACTTGCTTCTTTGAATTTCTGAGAGTTTTCATGGCTGACGCAGTTGTAAGCTGATATGCTATTTCGCGAGCTAATAGCTTGTCTGGTATGTACAAGGGGAGGACATGAGGTCTGGCTTGACTGCCGAAAACTCTTACATAGGTGAATTTTTCTTCTCCGAACCAAGTTCCTAGGGTTGTCAAGTCAATCTCAGCCTGAGAGGAGATCTTAGGGGCAGGTTTATCAAAAATTGCATAGTAAAGAGGTAGCATAAATCCATTGCAGACTTGGTATAAATGGTGTTTATAATGAGCTTTCCATAGTTTCTGGTGGTAGATATGAATAGGCATAGGGTCCTGTGGAGTCCATCTCCACCCTAACACAGGAAACTCAGAATTGAAACAAAGGGTATCCAAAATGTAGGCACTAAAATAAAATGGAGGGATGAACCTATCAGTAACACGGGATTTGTTTCTGAATTCAAGAATAGCCGTAGCTAACTTATCCGATAATATAGTCCGCCAATCCATTATTTCACTATTACATGCCGCTTCCATCAGAGGAACCATCTCTATGGAAAACTTGGAAGAATCATGCAATCCCCATAACCGACACATCATGACTCCAGCATAACAATAAGGAGAGCATAAGGAGTCGACTGAGTACTTACCCGAAGACTCATGTTTGTGTTTCATCGGGTTCTGTCTCTATTCTCGTATAGGCGCTGACTCGGTCTCATTCTCATCTCGAAACTTCTCCAGGAATGCTTTATTGTATTTCTTCTCTGGCTCGGGCAAGTGGTACATTTGCCTGAAATCGTTGGGCTGAAATGAACCAAATACTCTTCCATCGACAGTGCAGAATGTTCTCTCCATAATTGGAATTGCCTCGATTGCCCATCTCACCACATCCGTATATGGAAGAATTTGCTCTCGAGCTGCTATCCTATGCAGGTAGGAATCAACCAAATCCCTTAAAGTAGCATCAGATTTTCGACTTGAACTTGCTGAAGCTTGTACCAATGTTTGTTGAGGGTCCTCGGCTTCTACCAAGTTGTAAATACTTTGCCAAGTAGTGCTGCCAAGGCCGAGACATGTGGTATCTGAGATTAATCCCTTCTTGCTTGGTCCCGGATCGGTGGCATGCTGCCCTGTTATCATAGGAGCCGAAGGCGTTCCAGACTTCTTAGATTTCTTTCCCATCGTTAATGCGGAAAAAACTTTCTGCAAGAAAAATAAACGTAATGCAGAGAATAGATGGCTAAAACCAAGTATGAGGCAATTGCGTTAATCAATGAGTAATGGAGGATTTCACATAAGGCTCCCGCAGATGCAATCTCTGAAAGGATTTAGGCATGACTGCTCATTAATTGGCCGTTAAAACCTGTCAATCATTTAATTGCTCATTATATCCTTTATTTGTCGAATAATGGTTTAAGCGTGGATTTGATTTTTTGGTGGTTGGACATGGGCGAATCCCTATCGGAAAGAGAAAAGGCTTTCAATGATAATTAATATTTCATATAGTGAAATCATATTGATCCTTTTGGAAAGTCACGCTTTAGACTCATTGCAATCAGTAATCGGAGGAAAGTTTGGGCAATTTTATTTAAGTCTTATGGAATCCCCGATCACCGATAGCAATATCGCTTGACTCGCATCGGGGGATTGAACGAGGAGAGTTTGTTATGTTCACGTCACATTCCCCGATCACCGATTGCGATATCGCGTCGGAGTGAAGGGGAGGGGCCTTTTATTATTTTCTTTCCCGATATCCATTGGCTATTTTGCTTTTATCACATCGGGGAAAATCAATGGGTCATGGTTTATGCATCCTTTGTTGTTTCGAAATGCGATCTTGCGATCGCTTTATCGCAATAATAAAGGATTATTCGTTTTGATTTATTTCGAAAGGTTTAAAGCTGTTTTGTTTATTTTCGAACCTTTAGAAAAGTGATGGATTAATACCAATTTATTCTAAAAGGGACCCATTTCAATTTATAATTTTCTAAAGTAAAATAAATTGCAATGGGGGGTTGTTGTATAGCACAACATGGCGTTACTAACACTCTGCCTTGATGAATGCCTTATGGGCTCACTGTGTAACACCCCAAACCTCTCTAAATACCTTGTCATACTTCCTAGCCTATTGGATAGAATCCATCCTATCGGCCAACATCTACTTTCCTACACTTCATTGTTTCAAGAATCCCAAGGCAAGCCTTATCAGCTAGTTCAACTTAGGATGGATAGAGTTCAAAAACTACAAGAACAAAGGATGAAAGAAAAAGAAAAATATACACTCCACCAAAATCGTATCAAGAGATGGTTAGACAAAAAGTCTACAGGGAACGCTAACTTTGATGTTGGTGACTTAGTCTTGAAATGGGATAAACCCCATGAAGACAAAGGAAAGCATATGAAGTTACAGTCGCAGTGGATTGGTCCATACACTATACATGAGAAGCTTGGCCCACACAAATACCATCTGCAATCACTTGACAGGAGGATTGACAATATTCCTGTCAATGACCAAGATCTCAAGCAATATTTTAAGTAAGCCAGGGCCGTGCCCTGTGCCATGTACATAGTATATTTACTGCCTAGGTATATAAGCAAGCCCTCAACATCATTTGTGATCATCTCATTAATTCATTTATATAATCAATATACAGTTACTTGTCCTACAATGGATGTCTTTGTCTTCGAAGTATTTTGAAGATTACTCTGTTGCATATACGAACTTTGTCCATTACATTGGTATAATATTTGTTCGATCCTTTGGCCACTAGATTGCTATATAGATAACCACTTTGATCCGGCCTCTAGCCATGAACCATTTGTCAACTTTGTGGTCATCGTAATCAAAGCATTTCGCTACATAGTGTGGAGGTTCTACATTTCGCAGTTTTTCCACTTTTCTTACATTTTTTTTGTTTTTGTTTGTCTTTTAAGTATCCTACTATTTTTGGTTTTGTAAATAAGTGTTTCCAATTTCTGAGTTTTGGATTTTGAATGAGTATGTGGCTGAGATCTAAAGAGTCTTGTGACACTGAACACTTGTCCAGTGTTGCATCCGTCTTCTTTGTGCTTGGTTATAACCTTCAGTCGATGAAGTATTCATTAAAAATACTAGTATTCTGTAAAGGAAACTTGCGTCCAACCATGGACCTATGTCCACACTGAGAAACCCCATGCTTATACTCAGTCTTCTTCTCTCTGTGATCAATCTCATCCAACTAGTAGAAATGGAGAAGGGGAAAACATAAACGAGTGAACCTATTTTAGAGGTCTTACATGCTTCTCTAAAGGAACAACCTCTTCTACTCTGAATAGGTCAAGATCCCTATTCCACCCCAAAAATAAATAAGTTCCTACGCACAGTCCTCTTCAAAAATTACAAAGGTGAAAGAAGAGAAATGCTTCCTGCACATAGAGGTGAAGCATGCAACTCCATCGGGGTACTACCCAGGCTCCCTGATAATGGATCAATGTGTGTGTTCCTGCATGACTCTTTTGGGGTACTATGTAGGCCTGTTAGCAGTGGAGCAACACCGGAGATGAAAAATTATACTCTAAAATTTTTTAACTTGTGAGACAAACTACCCTTCCCGATTTCAAAACACTGTGATCAAGCTAAAACTTGTTGTTGTGGGTGACAGAGTTGGTGAAAGGTGAACTATGTCTGTTGATGGGGTAAGTGGGGAATCTAAATAACCTGCACAATGATTCAATACTTGTTGAAAGACCAAGCTGCTATGTTAGCAATGAACCAAAACAAAGAATCTGGAGTTCAATTAGTGTGTCACCAAGTGTTGTAGCGGCTGCAACACCCTCCAAAATTTTGGCCTGCATCCAAGTTAGGAGCCTTCCTTGGGTTTTTCTTTGATGTTTGAAAGAACTTGCACTCATCTCATGAGCCCATGTTGAGTCTTTGCACCCTCCTAGCTTGATTGTTCATCAGACGCTTTTTTACATGTTGATCACAATGCCATGCTTGCGGCCATGTTATGGCTATGCATAAGGTCTTTATTAGTGTGTATAAGTTGTATTCTCTATGTAAACATCTGTCACACTCATACATCAAGTTGTATTCACTATTACGCAAGTTTCGTCATGGTCATTCAAAGATCTCAAGTTTCCTAGCAATCCATCTTAATCTACATTTCCCGCAAGCAAAGCCACCAAGCTCCAGTTGGTCAGCCAGAGAGTTTGACCGAGCAGTGACCTCGGGTGTCACTTCTCCAAAAAATTTCCCAAAAGCTACCAAGTATGCCCACTTCCACTGACTCAAGAAAATTTGCACACATGCTGGAGAAGCACCTGTTTCCTGTGTCTGCACTGCCCTAAAAATTTTGCAGTTTTTCCATCCAGTCACCCAGACAGCTGACCTACTGCCCACCCAAAAAATTGTACAATTTTCATGAACAATCTCGCAGCTGCCCAACATCCCACTCAGCTCAAAAACTGCGCAGGGATGTCCAGAAGATTAGCCTCCCAACTCTATGTAGTTGTTTCCAGCATCCTCCCGCACCTCGCTACTAGCTCCCCAAAAAAATTGTGGAATTTTTCCCAGTACCGTATCACAGACTGCTGCTAGCTCCCCAAAGAGATTGCACTATTTCACTGCCAGTCTCCCTTTGCTACCTACACTATCTCCCTAAAACAATTGTGTAGAACTAGCTTCTAGTCGAGCCAGATCCCAGGGACAGTCACTACTAATCCAGATTTCCCATCTTAGCCTTTGAGTGACATGTGCACAATTTTCACCAATAGTGCCCAGAGCCCGTATCTCGGCTCAAAATATACTCTCCACAATTTCAGAGCATTTTCCTCTCTCCTGATCACCTGCATCTAAAAGAGAAAGATAATGCATCATGGTATACTAGGAGATTTTTGGCTTTAATGTCGTCTTGTCATGAGTGATTATGGATACAAGTACATGGGTGAGACATGATGTGACAACAAATGGGAAGAATAAGGAGTGCATACGAGGAGAGTCGTTTGAAAATGGACGAACAAGGAATGTATGCAAGGAAATTTTTTCACAAATGAATGAACACATGAACCATGCCAAAATACAAGCAAAGGAGTGATGTTCACATGCAATATCAAGTGAACATCAAGACCATCAAAGACTCTGCACACCTTGCCATGCGAAGGTGAAGCTACGATACACAAAGAGCACATCCATCACTCACCAACACTATAGCTCGACATGGACAACACTAGCAGCATGAACATACCAGTACTTTCTTATCGAATCCTGTCAGGAGTAATCTCGAACACATCACTACTTTGGGCCATAGTTTTGTAATCAATGTAATGTAACATGAAATTCCAAGAGACCCACATGTAAATATGATGAGTCATGTAAAGTTGAAGAGTGATTTAAATCAAATAGTCATGAGGGAAGTCGAATATTCATAAGGGCAAGTTTCACCCTTGGCTATAAATACCCCTCATTTGTACATGCAAAGGACTTTTCACCTTAGCTCCTCCCACATAACCTTGAGAGTATGTAGTCTTTTCTTTGTAGAGCGAGCAATAGCTCCAACGCCCCACTATCGGGGTTAGTGATGTATGGTGTACCGATGTGTCTTGGAACTTTCGCTTAATTAAGAAGCCTAATAATAGGCCAACACGTTTTCACACATGTATTGTATTTGTTGGTAAGACTATTCTTTAGACACTTGCAATGCATGTTGCTTTAACCTGTGTTAAAACAGTTGAACTATTTTGGTTATTCTAATACATATTATTATGAAAATGTCTTGTATAAGTTGTTAACATTGTCTTTCCCAAGAGGGTTATCCCACCCGATAGTCGATAGAACCATTCCGAAAACTTGTTATAACGACCATCGCACTCGTGTCGACTACTCGGTTGGGTGTTGTACATTCTATCCAGTCACTGTGTGTTTGTGACTATCACATCGATGTGGACTACTTTGCCAAAAGCTGTGCATATCATGTTGTTTTGTGTACCTCTGAAATAGTTGGGACTATTCCCTTTCAACTTAAGACTCACTTGCACCCTCTCCCTCTACAGTGAGAGGACCTTGATAGAAGTAAAACTAAACACTCACTAGGCACATTAACCTTGTTGTTAGAAGAGAAAGCAAACTACTCTCATGTGCTAGCAAGCAAGAGCTAAGGAAAACCTTTAAGATAATGGCAACTGAGCCATCATACCGGATGGGACTCCTACACCAAACAGTGTGAGGTCTAGTTGGAGCTTCATTTTGAGGAGACCCCCTGAATGTTGGTAGGTCCAGCACTGTCAACAAAAGTGCACTCAGATGGATGAGTAAGAGACAATCTGTAGTGGCACTTTCAACTACAGAGGTAGAATACATGGTAGCCACTCACGCAAGCAAGGAAGTAGTTTGGTTACCGATATTGTGTTAAAGTATGGGGTTCGTACAATGAGCTATAAGGATATATTGTGACAGATAAAGTGAAATTTTCTTGGCAAATAATTATGCTTATCATTGAGAGACAAAGAAAATTGATGTTCAATATCACTTTGTAATGGATATGGTGGAGGGAAAAAAGGGGTTGCTGGTAATGGTGGACACTTTGAATAATAATGGAGATGCATTGACAAAGTTTATGAGCACCAAAAATTTCTCTTGGTGTAGAGAAATAATGGGTGTTACAAGGCTGGATCAATGACTAAGCTCTCATGTGGACCCTTGTGGAAAGAAAACAACAAGTGGGAGAATGTTGGGTGTGTGTTATATTCTTTCCACGACTAGCCCCATGCACGGGGGGCTCAGAGAGGGGGGTGGGGGAATAGCCCCCCCCGTTTGTTGTGTAGGGAAAAACATGGGGTTCAGAAGCCCCCCCTATCGAGAGGTTTGAGGGGGGCGGTAACCCCCCTCTACGAGGTCTAGGGCAGTGCCCTGAGGAAAAAGAGATTGGACGCTATATTAGGTGGGTAGTCCTACCTATAGTTTTGAGCATGATTTTCACACATGGTTTTGGGCATGATGGTTTTCTGCCCATGGTATTTTGTAGATCCAGCCAAGGGAACTATAATTATGTTCTAATATAGGGTTAATGGATTGGGGCTTATGGATGCTTCAACATGTATATAATGTATTGTAACATTGAAGGGAATATAATGAAAAATCAATCTGGTAGTCTCAGTTTTTGGATCCAGGGGAAAATCTCTGTGTATATATATTTTATTTTTTATTCTCTCACCATTGTTTATTTTCTATTTTTATAATTTGTATGCAGAAATTTCTATACAAGTTAAAATGCACAAGCGCACCCTCACCCTTTACAGACCTACATTAACTAGCAAGTTGGCCCTTGTTAGACATGCATTGGTCATTAGTAGGTTGTCCCTTGCTCGGGGTTTACTGATTCTAGAAATTCAGGAAAATAAAAAGAATCTCGAAGTTTCCTCTTCCGAAAGCTTCTAGAGGTTATTTTAACAATTTACCTTGGATAAAAACTTCAAATCCTATCTGATGTTCCCTTAGAGATTTCACTCTTATCCCTTGAGTTCATCCTCCCATCTCTGGTGGATCTCAAGCCTATATTGGTAAACGAATAAGAATTCCTAAAATACCTCCCTTACCTATATATTTACTACCATTCATAAGTTAAGGGTTGGATTTTGGAGATTGATTATGCCCTCATTTTGTTGGTTGGAACATAAGTGATTCATTATATTCATACATTAGGGTGACATAGAGGTGTGGGTTATGGAATGAAGGGACAGTTCAACTTAGGGAGTTCTCTTCAAGATGAAATTCTATATTTGGCTGTAACTCTCTCCATTTTCTATTAATACAAAGAGTACATTGTTTTCCTATATGTGATGTTACATTTACTATAATGTATTTTGATGCCTTGTTGATCCATTGAATAGAGTAATTGTATTATGCTACATAGGTATCTTATATATTTGGCTTGTGTTGATTGAATGTGAAGGTCCTAATTATAGCAATCAGAGCTAGGATTGGATCATACAAGTCAACAAGAGAGTGAAGCTTGCGATGGATTCCAATTAAGTCTCATCCCATTATTTAATTACTTTAAGGAAGACATTATAATATTTTCATTCTATTTTTCTATACCAGTCCACCAGGTCTAGGGAAGACACTTTTCTCTGTAGTCATGGATTCTATATCACAACTTGGTGACCATAATCGGGAATGATTCATTCCCTTGGTGGTTTTCCTTGTCCTTAGTTATTGTTTTCCATCTTGTTTAGACATTAATTATTTCACTAAATCCTCAACAAACCTAGGAAGACCCTTTCATTGAGCTTTAGTTTCTTTTTTTCATCGAAACTTGGTTTACCATAGTCAACACACCTCTTGGTCTAGATACAGTGCGTTGCAGTGCACCCTAGACCTCTTTGTACCTACATTGCAGAGCACTGGTACCCCTTAAGCACCTGCATTGACCCCTGTTTCGTGCAAAAGTTTTCATTGTCTTGATTTTCTCTCCATTCATCTTTGTTTGAGCTACTCTTCGATGCATCCTAGAGTGTTTTAGGGCCTCTCCAAAGCCTCCATCTTGTTTTCTTGTGGTTTTGAGTGCCTTTGATAAGGTTTCATATTGATTTTCCTTTATTCTTTTCATTAGGTCATTAGAAAAGTTAATTGTTTGACCATTGATTGCTTAAAAGAATTGGTGTTCCAGTCATCATTCTAAAAAGTTTCTTTTAGCAATGATTATACACGCATCTTATTTTTCATTTCATTTAAAAATTAAGTGGAATTGAAAAGAAAAATATCTTTGCATTGCATATACAGTTTTACATGTGAATTTTAATTAGAACAATTGTGTTTAAGGGAATTCCACTTTGCATATTGTCCGTTGCATTTTGTATGTTGCATGCTCTTTGTCTCTTCCCTCCTTTAGATAGATTTTGATTGAAATGAAGGTGTCATTTCATTATGCTAGCTTTCATTTTTACGATATTCAAGGGAAATTCACAGTCAACCCTGAAATTGAAACCTAATCAAATATAAACTTTAAAATCTATTGAATCAACCTAAGAATCATTTGTCATATCAACACAAACATCTAGAGGTCTAGGCTAGAGACGTGTTGTGGCGTGTATAAACATAGGAGTTGTCATTTTTTTCTAGCATTACATCTGAGAGGTGATATATTGTTCCACATACGAAGGTGTATCAGACTGTTCTACATGTACATTTTGGTATATTGGATGGCGGTCCATGCATAAAAGGTATATGGGAACACTCTCATCAAACTGTCGCACATTAGATAGTACTAACATGGAATGCACTTCCATGTACTGCTGACTATATTTTGGAATTCTACCATAGGTTGCTATCCTCATCATAGATTATTGACTCGGCCACCTTGTACATTTTGATATACCGAAGACAAAATTCAGGGAGATTTCTTGTATGTACATAATCCTTTGGTTCTCCAAGGCAGTATATTGCAGTTCATAGTTTCTTGGTAAACCTTTATGCCTAGTTTACCCTATCTTTTATTTATTTTTGTGTTAATTATTAAAAGTTATTAATCCAACATTGAATAATAAAACCCTCCCCTTCGTCATTCGCATATAAAAAAATATAAGCCACCTCTTCCACCAGAGGCAACTCCTAGCTATCATCAGAAGCACAAGAAGATGAAAACTACCCAATCAGGAACTTTGGGAACTAATTCTGGTCCTCCTCCTAAAATTGATCTACCAAAACCATCCTTCCCTATGAGTACTAGGCCTGAGAACATTTATTCTTTTTCTAGTGAATCTTACACAGTCGAAACAAAAGCACCTGAGACTTTATTGCTTGAAGATATTAAGCCTATAATGAATCATAACTTTTATTACGTGAGGTTAGAAAACCTAAGGTACCCCAACCATATTCACCTGTTAGTTCGGGACCTTCCTCTTCTCTTCCTCTATCTCAGAAAGAACCATAAACAATATACCTTGGTCTCAACATTGAACCAGTTCCACCTGGTCTTGTTAGTATTGATGATATTCCATAGGAAGAAACTCATCCCTCTTATCCTTTTCATTTGAGTGGACTTCATCTTTATCATACTTATCCTCTCCCTACTCCTCGGATTCCATCACAAGCTCCTTTACCCGATTCTTTTGCTTTAAACTCACCCATGAGTTTCTCGCGACAAACCTCTTTGTGGCAGTTAACCATGACTAAACCCTCTATGGTTTCAGAACCTATAACAACTACTATGGCTAAGACAACTAATGTTTCTATGTCATCAATGTTCACAAAATCACCAAATGTATATTTTTATGGCGGCCCATATGTCCCACCTGGTTATAAGTCGTTGTTTGGTACCTTCTCTGGTGTACCATCTATTCCATCGGCCTCTCCCATGTCATCTACTTTCGGAATTCCATCTAGCACCTTTTTTATTACCGCTACATAGAATTCTACTTCTCTTGAGCCTACACCTAGAGTTGAACAAGAGGTTTGCCTTTATGTCAGTGGATAAGATTACCTCCAACAACACCATTCTCCTTATTTTGGGTACCCTCTACTTGGGGGGTAGTTTCCATCCATCACCCCCTCCTCCTTTGGAAAGGGGGGAAATTGTCATTGATATGCCTCAGGTTAGTGCTCAACCTTATTTGAATCCCTCATATCCTAGGATGGTTGCTAATGTTTGGAAACCTACTTTTCCCATACAACTTGGTTTGATGGTGGATCCATCCTTACATTCTCAACTTATGCCAATTGCATCTCAAATTCTTACCTATCAATCTATACCTCAACAACATCAAATCAATGTAAGCCAAACTTTATAGGCTACATCTATGACTCAATTGACTCTACTGGTATCTGGTACCTCCCAAGTCCCACTTACCCAACCTTTACAAGGTACCTTACAATCTCAATCAATGCACAATGTATTCCCCAAATTCTAGTATGACAAAATGTGTATTGTAGAGCACATCCTCCACCGAATCCACCTTGTGTTGGGATGATGAAAATCCCATAGGGAAATAATATCAACCTTATCAAGGTATCCCTCAAGTGCCTTATGAAGGTATCATGTCCAAACACATCCATTTCAACATTTGCAAGGTTATCCTAGATCTGGACAACAAGGTTATGCATATGATGGTTATCATAATCCTCCATATTATGGCACTAAGGTTCCACTTTATCATAACCCTAGCTATCATGGAGCGCCAATACTTATTGCTTAGGCCATCCCATCCTATCAAGGGTATCCTTCACCGAATTTCAAGAGGCAGTTTCCATTTGTGGCAACTCTAGAATTACCAGATTTGACTCAACTCAATGATGATCCTATCACTCATTATCCTTGGTGGTAGATACTTCCCATGAAATTTCCAATGATATCTTAAAATGAAATGGAAATCATTGAGAAGACCCATATATGCATGTCATGAATTATCATTAATGGTTTTCTTCGAACTCCCTTGATGACTATTTTATTCGTTAACGTCATTTCGAGTGCACACTTACTAGATCGGTACCTCAATTGTATATTGATATACCTAGAGCATCATTCAATATTTTCATCTTCCTAGCCACTTCATTACTAACACATTTCCAGTTTCCCATATGATAAGATACTAGAAGAAAAATTTTAACCAATTTCAAATACAATAATGCTACTCATATTTCTGACCATATTCATAAGTGGAAACGTCGTCACCGAATGGTTAAAGTGTATGTTTCTCATTAATTGTTAGGGGAATGGTTTATTAAACCATTGTTACCATCCATTACAAAAGATTTAGGTAAGGGTGGAATTGTGACTGAAGAGAAAGTAATTTCTCATGCCCAATATAGTATGTTGTATGAGAAAATACCATATGCTTCACAACCTTCCACTATTGTTCTTCAAATTACTGATATAAAATCACATGTTGCTCAGGGTGTAATGGGTTATGTCAAATAGTATTTGGAGAGAAAACCATTTGGTTATACTCTTGTTGTCACTTCCAAAAACACTCCATCCAATCCTCCTACAGCTTCTACTTCCGAGATCAATGTCGATCATTGTAATAAAGGAAAATATCATCAACAATGAGGAAATAAGAAGAAAACAAAAATGTAAAAATAAGAAATATTATGCTCTGCAAGATAAATAAAACAAATAGTCTTTTTATGAAAAGCGTAAATCTCATTTGTTGGCATTATGGTACATGTGTTGTCCTTGATGGAAAATCACATATATGATACGCAGAAATGATTGAGTGATGTATGATGGAAGTTCCCAGTGCAACAGGTCAATTCAGAGGTAACATCAAAGGATTATAGATCAGACTCCAAAAATTTAAGAAAGAAAATGTTTTAAGTTGTATACGTTGGTTCACCTTGTCCATGTACTATATAAAATTGATTTCACAGAACAAAAGGAGTGTATACGTATGCACGCATGTTCATAGAAGTAAAAGTGTGTATGGGATGGAAAATTAAGGTTAATGAATACCAGGGGTTCCTACCATGGTATTTACCCATGGTAATGAGAGCGGGAAGGGGTATTGATACCATCAAAGAATATGAGCAACATAACTATCGTTTTGGTCCTGGGTATTGAAAAAATCTCTAAGTTTATAAGAAGGAGAATATCAAAGGGATAAGTGTACAAGTATTGAATATCTTATGAAGAGTTAGATCAAAAGAAAATATTCATGTTATGGGTTTTAGATGTTGTTCTTAATCTGAACTAAGTATACACTTGAGTGTTTGATGATGGATGACATCTAATGATGGATCAGGATCATAAGACCTTAAATGTATTATCATTATGTGGTCTTATAATGGATAGTATAGATCTTATTGCTAACACATGCTTTATCCTTTATATGTTATGATATGAGTATATGTGAAGTATGGAATAGCTCTGAAGTTATAAGTTATTATCTGCAGATCTATATGCCAGTTTGCCTTGTTGAAGGTGCATATACACACTCGTTCAACACTTCAAAGTAGCATATACATTATGACATATGTTCTTCGAAGTTGCAGTTGGTGCTAATTGTTGATACACATTTCTGGGTTCAACACTCTCTTTTGGTGATAGTGATCTCATTATTCATATTCATTGATTGTGATTTGCTTCAGTGTTGATGGGTTCCATTGATTGGTTGTATTGTAGTGGTGATTGATTTTGAGAATCAATGTTACTGATGGGTCCAATATGAAAATTTGATGATACGTGGCCTACATATTGTGTTGTTGTGTACCAGGAGTATCAAGTTTGAAAATTTATGAAACATGGTCCCTAGAGGAAGAGTGAAGGTAGTAAGCATATCTGCGAGTACAAGAGATAGGAGGTTGGAGCTCCCTTCGAGTAGCAGTTGGAGAACAAGTGAAGATGGTAGCCTTCTATACGCAAGCGCCTATGTATTGGTAAACATATCACCTAGTACACGAGCCAAGGGGTTGTAGCACCCTTCCAATAGAAGCTAGAGAATGAGAGAAGGTTGTAGCCTTCTGCAGGTGGGTGCCTGCATACTGGTATGAGTCTACATGAGTACAAGATTTTAAGAATATTTTATTTATATTAAAAGAAGACAAAGATGAAAATAGCAGGTGGTTTTTCTCCCGCATTGGGTTTCCACCTTAAATCTTTGTGTTCATGTGTGCTTTTTATGTGTGATAGTTTATTATGTTATTTTTGCACCTAGTTACTGTTTATCTAATGGTTAATAAAGTAATAATGCATTGCTGAAGACAAACATATGATGGATTAAATGAATTATAATTTCACTAGGTATATGGTAGTTGTCTTAAGAACAATCGCGTGCCCACGCAGGTTTGATTCAGTAAATTCGTGCATAAAAATATGAATATGAAATGAAAAAGTTAATGATGATTTGTAAATATTGATTCACCACCCCCCCAGTAACATTATCCATGTTTGATCTATAATGAGGAACACTTCACTCATGACAATCCCTACTAGGTGGGAGTGAACCAATTTATGAAATATTCTACTTCACCTGCTATGTTGGAAAATCCATTTCCAAATGAGGAGACTCATATGGTTTCTCAAGATCCTACTTATTGAGGTAGATACTTGGTACCATTTGAAATTTCTCTTTTGGGATATTCATTAGATTCTTGTTTTTTCATTCTTGGGATATTTGTTGAAGGTCCACATTTCTTAGTTCTAGGTCTTCTAGATACTCAAAATCATGAATCCTCAAGTTATTCTTCTACCATTGTCACATCATTGTCAATTCTAACCGGTGGTTGTTGTGGTTTTTGATTCTCATATAATTTTTTATTATCAACAATCTTCGTTTTTTATTATGGGTTTGTTGTATGCTCTTGTTCTTATTTCAGATTCTATTGAATCTCTTATTCTCTTTGGAGAGCTAATATTTTTTTATGTATGGGATCTTTGTAGGAGGTGGGGTCTATTGCTCATTTCATTTTTTATTTTATTTTATGGGTCATTTCCATTAATCCATCCTCAACTTTTTGTTGTTGTTCTTGAAGTGGTTTTTGGGTTTGATTTTGAAGAAAATTCTAATACATAATGTCTCTATTTGTGGTATTTTCTACAGCCTGAAGGGGTTTTTTGATAGTCTATGGTATGTTCCCATAAGTCTTCATGATAACTAATATTGACACTAACAGGGAATTCTTTATTTAAACCATGATAATTCATATCCGAGCATAAGAGGTATAATTCCTAAATTTGGTGGTGTCTATAAGTGTCACAAATGAGCCAAGGGAATTTCCTATGCATTCCATAATATCTGGCTCCTAAAATTCCTAAGGTAGGGAGTATAAGCATAAGTAGATAGGGGTTGAGGTGAGATTTTCTATGTTTGGGTTGAATCTTTCAACCCAGCACATCATGCATATTCTAATCGAGTTGAGAAAATAGGGTCCACTATAAAATATCTTGTCTTTACCAACAAAATTGTTAAAGATAATGATAAACAATATAGTTGATCCTAGATTCAAATCCATGTGCCCCTTAATATATCAGATTTAGGTATCTAAGCTATGAAGGTCCTTTTCATCATCCATATGCCCACAAATTTATAGATCAGATCTTGGTCTTTCATATACTAGATTCCTCACCCCATCTTTTCCAAGATGGTTTTTTAATTTGGGGTGGTTGTTATCTAGGTAAGCCACTTACTAACACTTCTTCATACATTGACTTGTTGATTATCAAGGATAGTTGATTTCATCTTGTTTTATTCTCATGTTGTAACTACAACAATATTTAAATTATTATGAGGTGGTTGCACCTGATTGCCTATTCGTTGATTTGATTTTCATGAATGCTTACTAAAAATGATGGAGTTGGAGAAGGGGTCGTCCCCTACCCCCTAGAGGTATTAGTGGCCTTCAGCTAGAAAACCTATGTTATGTAAACCCTATAATAAGATATAATTTTTAAACGTGATTCCTCTAGTTGTAAAGTTCCTTCAAAGCCTATATTAATACCCTTCAAAGCCTATATTAATACCTAATGCTATGTAAACCCTATAATAAGATATAATTTTTAAACATGATTCTCCTAGTTGTAAAGTTTTTTCGAAGCCTATATTAATATTGTGATACCCTTAATCATATGATTGAGCTAGTTTAAACATTGGTTAACTTGGACTGTACTTAAAATGTAATTATAATTTATAATTTAAATGTTTTAATTTAATTATAGAAAATATTTAATTTCATTCATATTTGATGAAGAGAAGTGATGAATGGTTAATCATATACTATACGACATTTTGAGAAATAAATACAAGGTTTTCGGATAGAACTAAACCCTAACCATCACAAAAATGAAAAGAAAAGGAAAGGGAGGACAGATTCTCATGGTGGAATTGAACCTTTGGGAGAAAAAGACAAGAAGAGGAGGAAAAAAATTGAGATTTAATACTCTAGGACTAGTAGAGAATGGTGAGAGAGAAATGCCAAAACTCTAGTCCTTATTGTGATTACTATGGAAAAAATAACAGTAATTTTTCAAACACCACCAATGGGAGACAAATACTAGTGGAAGCCTTTGTTTCAGCAGGACGCTGCCCAAAAAATTGTTGCAGTCAAGACCTTTTCCTTTCACTTTCAGTTGAATTATATATTTCTATGATTGATTTCGGGTGAGGCTCAAGCGTTGATAAGTTACAAGTTAGCTTATCGTTGGGTGCACCCCCAGAGCCATCTATTAATTACCCAAAATATTACAAATAAGTTTTTCTTAAATTATATTCTCTCAAACTAAATTTTAGACTACCTACATTTCTTGGTAGATAAAGAGTGAGAATTTTCTATGTATCAATGAAAATGTAAGCTAGAACGTTATGTGTAGAACTAAACATGCAGTTGCAGTTACTGCTACCGATATGTGGAAGAAAAGAACAATATGTGGAAGAAAAGATTGTAGTTTGTATAGGGAATTGCTCTATGAGGAGGGAAAGCTACCAAAATGGAAATCTAAACAAAGTTGAATCATAATATAATTCTCTCCTTCGAAGGTTGTTGTATAACAAAATAAAAATTGTTCCAAAATTAATTATTATTTAAAAAAAATCTACTGACGATATTATTGTTTATATCGTCGGGTGTTAGAAAAAAATAAAAAAAAATTAGAAGATTCGAACCATCTCAGTTAAGCATTTTCCGATGGAAAAGAGATATTCTTGGTACCATTTCATCCCATCTAAGCCCGGCCATTCACAATAAAATAAAAAATATAAAACTTAAGAAAAAATAAAGGAAGAAAGAAAGGGAATGAAAATAAAGTTGAAGGGATTATGACCATCTCCCAAAGACTTAGCATGGAGAGAGAACCGACTTGTAATTCTGTTGCAGGCTCAGTGATGAATGAGATTCAAAATATGGTAAGGGTTTGTACCAAATTTTTAGTGAAATAAGAGGGGAGTAAATGTAAAGACCCTGTAGCATACTGATTAATAGAACATAATGTGACCACTATTGAAGCTGACATAAGAGGTAAGAATGCACCATGAATATAATTAACAAGTTTTTCCTATCTTACTAGTACAAAAGATAACCACCAAGAATTCTACAATGAGCATAGAGTGATGGCTTTCAGTAATCTATTAACCCCTGGAACCAGAATTTTAGTTTACCGTTCAACGTAGGAAACCATAGTAACTGAAGGCCTCTCTTGTAGAGAAGAAGTGGAAATGAGGAATCTAAATAGAAACCCCGAAGGCAGTTACCACCTCTACCAGATGGAAATCATCTCCATCGTTAGATCAATCCATTGGACAAGTGTACCATCTAGATGAAACAATGACGGGGTACTATCCAGTGTTGGACAACTCAACTCTCGAGAAATTTCTAATTTAAAAATAAATCTATAGCGTTGGAATATAAATTATGACACTATGAAGACATTATGGAACCCAAAGATAAAGTTATAACCATCATAAAAATTCGACATATATGGTATAATCGACAAGAATTATAATATAATGTGACAAAAATCATATTGATCAATTATAGGTTAACCAAAGAAGCTGTGAAGACTTTCAATTTGTAACATTTACACATGACTTTGTAACATATGTATTGTATGTAGGTCATACTCATAGATATCTTAGTGACAACATGACAATATAAATGTCAACTAGTAATTAAAAGGATAAGTAAAAATGACCTTCATTTATGTACATTTAAAAAGATGGCTGGAAATTTCTACTATAGTTTATACAAAAAAATAAACAATATTTTAGTTAGAAAAGAAGAATAATACAACAATAATGTATATTAAGAGGGAGAGGCAGAATTAAAAATTAAAATAAAAGAAAATTCTCCTATTACTTATATTATGCCACGACTAGTGTGATTGCAACAAGGGATGTGACAAGTGGTATCACAATAAAATTGCAACACTCTCACCTCTAGGGGAGTCAAGAAGCAGAAAGGAATTAGAGGTTTGATGCTAGTGGGCATAAGCTCAAGTATGATTATAACAGAACTTTATAATGGTGTATGCAGTAGACTAATTTTGACATGAGAGGTATGATGCCTGAAAACCCCATTAAAGACTAGTAAGTGATACTGACTGCTTAAATACATTGTTTGTAATATTTGAAACTTTTTGTCGAAAAAGACAATAAAACTTTTGTTGTATTTATGAAAATTTCTTGAGGAGTCACTAGCGATAATGATGAATAATTACCAATATTTTCATAATATTATGATAAGGTTTAAGGCACATTTAAAGAACATAATTAAAGTTATAATGCACTACCTACAAGGAATGACTGCATGTATTGATATGAGTGATACCAACATAATGTATCATGTAGGGGTTATCCTTAGAAGGACAATAAGATACCAAAAGAATCCCTTTAGATGCTAAAAACAAAAAAGGGTCAAGGGGGTAGGACTTGATTGTAATGGTTAATTAATGATCACATCCATGTTATTTCTTGAAAGGAATGTAGGGATTGGTGTGTGAAAAGATAAATTATTTCCTTGGGAATATTTCAATGAAACCCTATTGCATTAAATTTTTTGAAAAAAAGGTTTTTACATGCAAGAAAAATAGCTACCATGCATTTGAGTTCTTGAAGAGAATACATGAAACCGTGCGTACAAGAAGATAAAGAATCCATGAAAAGGCAATGCATATAACCTTGGTCTTAGAAGGATGAAGGACCTAAGTCATTTCATTAAAAGAGATTACCAAAGATATCTGCATGATGCCTATGCATTAGATTCCTAAAGACAATAGGTTCTTGTGCATAAGGATAATATTTGTTATATTTGATTTTGCATGCACGAGAAGAAAAAAAAATGGTTATTAAAAAATAAAATATGTGTTCTTGCACGTGTGAAAAGGATAGTTAATGCATTAGTGCTATTAGAAGAAGTAATAGTTGTTGTATTTATAGAGAAAGAAATATGTTGCATCCACAAAAATAATAATTAATTGAGATTGTTTCTTGAAAAAAAATGCATTTTAGATGCATCCCTAAAAATATATATTGAGATAGATTCCTGAAAATATAAATATATATATATATAATATATATATATATATATATATATATATAAAAGAGTTAAATAGTTTGCATGCATGGAAAGAATGGCTATCATGTTAATTCATTTTGGAGAAAGGTTATGCTATGCTAGTTGTTTTCGAAAAAAATAAATAAATCACACAATCTACATGTATAAGAATAACACCAATAGTGTTAGATCTTTAGGAAAGTATAACATAATTGTATATCAAAAGAAATAGATAAGGGGCTAGGTTCTTTTGAGTAAATTTTATGTAATTCCACGTACCAAATTTGGTACTAGTTTTGTTTTTGAAGGGAGTATTTGTTTACACACTCTAAAATGATGGTTGTTGGGTTAGTTCTCTTGAAATATTCTTATGCATTTGCATGCACAAACAATATCTATTATATTAGTTTTCATTTGGGAAGACAATGAATGAGGATGCAATATTATGTTAGTCTTATTTTGGAAAGATTATGCATGATATGGTAAATTTATACTGTAATTAAAAAAAAACACATGACTATATGAGAAGTCAACATGAATCCATATCAAATTTACTTTTAATTTTATGGGACTCGCATTGAGAGGATCATGAATGGATACATGATGTACATAAAGGTCATTTTTCTTTCATGATAATGTGTATATAGTCAACTTATGTAATTACAATGGGAAAAGGTGTTAAACATCATTTCATATGCAAAGCAGTTCTTGTGAAAGCACAAAGGAGGCCCAAAGAGTGTCTTGTTGAGCTTTAAATTTTTCATAGATAAGAGAAAAATGGTTGGAGGTAAATGCCATAGGCCTGGATCTCGTTTGAGTTACTATGGGAGAGTAATACGATAATTTCCAAGCAACACATGTGGAATACAAAGACTTTTGGAACCCTCCTATAAAAGATATGAAACTATTGCGGGCATAGGCAGGACGCTACCAAGAGGAATCTTGCATTAGACTAAATGTGGTCATTGTCATCGAACTGTCATGCATGTGTAAATGACTCAATTTGGTTGTAGAAAACAATTCCCATTATTTTGGAGGAGCATTATTTTTCCCACTATGGTTTTCATAGCATAATAATCTAACTAATAAAATAAATGATGTGCTAAAAATGGAATATTATATATATATATATATATATATATAATATATAGTATATTATAGATATTATCTTGTGGTGTGTGGTGTTTAAGGATTCTATGTACATCCTCATAAGAAAAGGCTCAAGTGCTAGAAAGGGAAGTACTGATAGTATAGTTCATTCACTATGTTATCAACCTTGTGGAGGTATTTAGCGGGAGATATAACAGTATGTTTGATGCATTAATTGACCATTTGGTGATTTCTCTCAGTACTTTTGAAAGTACTATTATTAAAATATCACTTGACATTGCATGAATCATTGATATTTACAAGTATTTCCTTTGATTGTGGATGCTTGGAATAAAATTAATGTGTTTGTGATTACTATGATTATATTGAAATTGTGATCCTATATTGTAGGGTGCTTTCCATGGAGGCTATTAAATCACCCTAGGTGCTCATTGTTCAACTATGACACCACTCTTAGAGTGCTTGCCACAGCTAAAAAACCACCTATAGTTTAAAAAACATTGCATAAAGTGATCGGTATTTATTTTAGTCTATATAGACATTTTTCTCTTCTTTTTATGAATTTGAATAATGGATAAGTGATGAAAAGAAAAGAAAAAATTACACAATATAATAGTTATTGACCTAGACCAATTTAAAAGAATAAACTAGTTTTCTTTTAGTTTTCTAGGAAATAGAACATGCACTTATACACACACAATTTTAATTGTCAAGCACTTAAGAAAGAACGTGTGTGGGATGCACAAAACAACTTTCATCATGGTAATTATTAAAGGGATTCCCTGCTGATCTACTACACAATCGTTCTGTCTTATTTTGTTTTCCTAAGCCACATTTGTAGTACATGTGTGTACGAGTATTGTTGTCTTATGCTATGTACATGACATTGTGAATTAGATAATATTTAATAAAAAAAAAAATTAACCAAAGATGGAATTAAGTTGAAGCTAGAAGATGGACAGATGGATGGTAATTGAATTTCCTCAGAAAAACCAACGGAACTATATAAAGCTATGGCGTGGAAACAAATTAGTGTGGAAGAAATATTTTATCTCTAGGAGGTACATCCACAACTATGAAGAGGAATATCTAAACCTAACTTTTTCCATTTGAGTTGTTTCTTTGGTTGACTATTATAAATATTGAAAAGGTGTCCTAAAGTAATGAGGATACCTATACTATATTAGCACAATATATGTGATACAAACATTTCATATTCGAGTGCCTAAGGGGAGGAATCCCATAGTTGTATATGAAAGTGCAATAGTGTCTAACATTTATCAACAACCTGCAATGTGATAGGTAAAAAAAAGGGTGGATAAAAGTGTTGAAATGTTGCAATATGGACTCTTGGTTTTGAACTAAAAGAGAATAGGAAAGTAGCCAAGATGAACATAGCTAAGTTCACTTGGACAAAATAGGTAGCAATACAACAGTCATGAAAATGAAATAAAAAGGAGGTTATGTTAAACTTTACTAATGCATAATTAATACATATTCAATATCTATAATTGAGACAAAAGTGTAAGTAAGTGCCTACCTGTGAGATAAATCACTAGTTTATATTTCCATAAAAGGAAAGAAAAATAAATGGTCTTTAGAATTTTATTGTCGATATGTAAATAGTGCAAATGGAAATGATATTTCCATATTTCGAAAATTTACAGTGTAACCATGTGGTGGGTCTAGATCGATTGGCAGCAGTACCAAGAAATAAAAACAAAAACTTTCGATCATCAACATGCTTACTCTAATGTTGCTAATTTTTGTTAAATGCAATTTCCCAACCCTTGTTGAGTTATCGAGCATGCTTATAACGTTATGGGTACATGTCTTTTACCCTTGTTGGTTACATAATTAACAACTAATGATTCTCATCCACCATGGATGAGAACATGTAGTAAATGGATTTTGGAATTCAAAAAGGATTTAGTTTTACTCCAAAAAAATTAAAAAGTAAGACAATGCTAAAAAAATAAATCGTTGTGGAAGATCTTTGGGCCTGAAGGGACTGGAAGCAGTTGAAGAGGATTTCCAAAAAAATAATTCCAAAGAAGAAAAGAATGTCAAAACGTCGAGGATGATGTTCCTTCAAAGGGGGGGAAGATGTAATATCCCTAACCATATGACATGGCTATTTTAAATAATGGTTAAGTTGGACTACAGTTAAAATTAGAATTTATATGTTTTGATTTATTTATAGAAAACATTTTTTTTATATATATTTTATGAGGAGAAGTGATGAATGGTTAATTATATAGTATATGGTATTTTGAGAAATAAATATAACCTTTCTAGGTAGAACTAAACCTTAACAGGTAGAGAAACAATTAGAAAGTTGGTTATATCCCAAAGAAAGGTGGGGAACTATGAGAAACAAAAGATAAAAGGATGGAGGGGGAGAAATTCTCATGGGGGTACTGAACCTATAGTAGAAGAAGAGATGAAGAGGAGGAAAAATTATAGATTTGATACTCTAGGACTAGCAGAGAAGGGAGGAAGATAAGTTCCCAAACTTTGGTCTTGATTGTGATTACTGTGGAAAATAGAATATTAAGATTTCAAACAACACCAGTGGGAGTGAAATACTGGTGGAAGCCCTTGTTTTAGTGGGAAGTTGAGAGAAAATTGTTGCAGTAAAGACCTTCTTTGTTAATTTGAATTATCTATTTATCTAGCTAATTTGGGGTGAGGCTCGAGGTAGCTAAGTAGCAAGTTACCTTATGGGCGGGTGGACCGTGAGAGCCATTTATTTATTCTCTAAAATATTACAGATAGGTTTTTTTTAACTTATATTCTCTATAATTAAATTTTAGACTTTGTTTGTAGATAAAAAATGAGAATGTTATATGTGCCAATGAAAATGTAAGCTAGAACATTATGCACAGAACTAACGTTGCAGCTAAATTTACGTGTATTGGTATGTGGAAGAAAATATTGTAGTATGTATGGGGCGTTACTTTGAGAATAAGGAAAGCTACCAAAATGGAAATCTAAACAAAGGTGAATCATAGTATGATTCAGGCCTTGGAAGGTCATTGTAACAAAAATAAATTGTTAGAAAATTAGTTATTATTTAACAAAAAAACTATGTTGACCCAACTGGGTATTGTATCTAAAAAAAATGGGCATCAGGGTTAGTTCCTGACTATTCAGTTAGATAAAGACTCACCGCTCCATATAGTCTCAAAGATTAATATCCTCTTAATATAGTAAACTAAAATAAAAATCAAAAGAAAGCTAGTAAGAAAATTGCATGTACATACTTAAATAGATAAATGAAAGAAAACATATGTATTATCCTCATAAGAATGATTTTGTACAAAGTACAAATACAAAAAAAAAAATGTTGATAAAATCCCTTCCATGAAATATTCAGGAAGCAAAAAAGAGAGACACAATAGTAGTAGAAAATAATTCTTTGAAAATTCTCGTGAGGAAATTAGGATAAAAGCTCTTTATTCTGATGTGAGAAGAATGCATTACTCTAAGGAAATTTTTTAAGGAAAACAACTCCATGATGCAATTAGTACTCTATTACCTATTGTAAATATGAGACTTCTACTCAACATTATATTCCCTGACCATCGGAAAAGAACGGAATTTTACTTGATGAGATAAATAATCTCAAGTTAGAAATTTTTTTAATTGTATGTATTAAGAAACCATGAATACTTTAAGTTATTTCCTATTTAAAAAAAAATATGTTCATACAATATCACAACAAAACAAAGTATTACTTTTTCACCAAAGGTCTAATACACATGCGCAACAATAAAAGGGGTTCTAAAGTTACATAGTTGACAAAGGGTGGATGGTCCTATAATCGTAAAGGGAAAATTTTAATGGTGACATAATAACACCTCCATTGTGAGGCCATACTTTAAATGAATGAATACATAAAATATGAAGGGCCCAAACCCTAATCTCGTACATTACAGTCAAGTAAAAGAGAATTAGTGCCAATAGTGTTATCTAGATACTATGTTGTGGCCTCCAAAGGGAGAGAAAACCCTAGAAATAAGATAACAAAATGAATAATTAAACCCAAAATAATTGAGTAAAGGAAGATACAATTGACATTATTAAACCTTGACTTTAGAATGCATACTAGCCCCACTGAGAACCTGTATAAAATCATCATACCAATTAGGTCTTATATTTTCGGGTGTTAGAAAAAAAAATGTAAGACTTGAAACATATGAATTAAGCATTTACCGGTGGAAAAAGGAGAGTCCCTATACAATTGCATCCCATATAGGCCCCCATAGTCACAAAAAAATAGATGCTATAAAAAATAAGGAAAAATAATGGAAGAAAGAAAGGGAATGATGTTTGGTTTTAGTGCCTCAAGACTTAGGTGAAGGCCACCTATAATCCAGCTTGCTTAGTTGATGAATGGAGTGAGATTCAACTGTAGGGTTTACAACTTTTAGCGTGAGGGATAGTGACATGCAGCGTGAAATATGATTAATAGACATAATGTGAACACTATTGGACAGGGAATTCACATGAATGTAATTTTATTTTTTTTATGAGTGGTTAAACATGCGGCACCGACAGTCTACATGACCATAGAGTGAGGCTTTGATAATATATTAACCCCTAAAACCAGAAGTGTAAGTGGTTACCATTCAGTAAGAAGGAAACCCAGGGAAATGGAAGGCCCTCTCTTCCAGAACAAAAGCACAAATGAATGAATCTGGTGGATAACACCTTAAAGGTGGTTACCAGATCTACATGACAAGAATTTCCTCCATTATGGGATCGAGCCATTAGACATGTGTATAGTCTAGATGAACCAAGGACATGGTATTATCCAACAATAGATAAATGGAGTCTCTAGAACATTCCATTGTAATTACAATAGAAATCTATAAGGTTGAAATATAAATTATGACACTATTAACACATTACCAAATCCAATGATAAAGTTATAACCCTTAGAAAACTTTCACATATATGGAATAATCAACAAGAGCTAGAATATTATGTGACAAAAATCACATTGATTAATTATAGGTTAACCAAAGAATATGTGAAGACTTTCACGTTGTAACATTTACACATGACTATTGTAACATATGTATCATATGAAGGTTGAACTC